>JAPMUY010001131.1:0-167500 GCA_026901105.3 Galaxias olidus
AAGAAGGCCCAGTCAATCCTGGCTGATTCCAGCCACCCTCTGTCCAAGGAGTTGTGTTGCTTCCATCAGGCCGCAGATATAATCTGCCAAGATGCAGGACCAATGGACTTAAATACTTGTTTGTCCCTGCCGTCATTGACCTTTTAAATACTTCAATGTGGTTTCATTACTCTAAATGTTGTCTATTTATTATTGTCTTTTTTGTGGTTATGTGGTTACTGCTGGCTGTATATCAAATTGCCCCTCGGGGCTAAAAAAGACTACTTGAACTTGACCGTCAGCACACAATGCACGTTCATTTTCGCTGACACGCCCATGCAGAAGTAAAAACTAGGCTTAAGGGGTCTACTGAATGTGTTTCTTCCAGTGCCTCTTTCATTTCTAATGTAAAGACCCCCTACTAGTTCAACTATTGCCAAAGTATGAAGCTCGTCAGCGTCACTTTTTGACGGCCGGCCAATCAAAATCGATTAAAGGCGTGACTAAAAATAAAAATGCAAACTAACACCGCCAATGAAGAAAAATGTATTCAGCGATCACAGATTTACAAAAGCTGTATGATCATACGTTAAAGGGGTACTTTTAAAACAGCTGTATTATATCTTTGTAATATTTTCAAATAAGTGATCAGTTATATATATTTGAAGAATTTTGCTCTTAGGCCTCAAGTTATGATTGTAACCCCTTCAGTACAGTCTATTAGACATTTTAACCCCTTCAGCATAGTCTATTAGACAGCACATTGACTTAACTGAAGCAGTCTATTCATTTTAATGATGTCCATTAGACATGTTAACCCCATCAGTATTAGACCTTTTAACCCCTTCAGTACAGTCTATTAGACATTTTAACCCCTTCAGTACAGTCCATTAGACATGTTAACCCCTTCAGTACAGTCTATTAGACAAGTTAACCCCTACAGTATTAGACATTATAACCCTTTCAGTACAGTCTATTAGACATTTTAACCCCTTCAGTACAGTCTATTAGACATTGCAACCCCTTCAGTACAGTCTAGTAGACATTTTAACCCCTTCAGTATAGTGTTTTGGACATGTTAAAGATAACACAACGCCCCAAGTAGACCCACTTGCACAGGTTATCGTTTGGGTGTAGCAGAATGGACTGTCTGGGCATTGAATATTTCCAAACTTTGCTTACTTGAAAATGTACTTTTGTGACGATTTTATGTTCTAGATTGGCTGAAACAAGACTCTTGTAGATAGCCTACGGGTGGTCACGCAAATCGGACTTCAACTGTTTTTTATTGAACTTAATAGTTGTTTTGCACTTACAAATATGAACTACGTACTACATATTTGACATAAGAACCCCTTCAGTGCAGTGTATTTTACATTTAATACCGTTCAGTACAATGTATTAGACACCAGACAACATCAGGATGAAGGTCAGATGAGGAAGGTAGGACAAGACAGTTAGGAACTACTACAGAGGCGTCGTGCCCATTCACAATGAGGGGGCACGTGCCCCCTCGACTGTTTGAACGATGGTTTGAAACCAAATCCGTAGTATTATGTATATACGCTAAAGCCGCATATAGTAAACGGAGTTGTGAAACCGTGACCCCTGCTTCTGGCACCGGATGCCTTGCCTGTGTGCACGGCATCATGAAATCGGAAGACTACTTAAGAATTTTGGAGCGCAATGTAGGGCCCAGTGTCAGAAAGCTGGGTCTCCATCAAAGGTCATGGGTCTTCCAGCAGGACAATGACCCAAAGCATACTTCAAAAAGCACCCAGAAATGGTTTAAGACAGAGCGCTGGAGAGTTCTGAAGTGGCCATCAATGAGTCCAGATCTAAATCCCATTGACCACCTGTAGAGAGATCTCAAAAAAGCAGTTAGGAGAAGGCACCCTTCAAATCTGAGAGACCTGGAGCAGTTGGCAAAAGAAGAGTGGTCCAAAATTCCAGTAGAGGTGTAACAAACTCATTCATGGTTCATGGTTACAGGACGCGATTGATTTCAATTAGGCTTTTATTCTCTGCTTTTTTTGTGTTCTTCCAATGCAATCAAAAGAAATAAACATGTGAATACCAAAATATTTTTAATTGGAACAATTTTCTGGGAGAAGTGGTGCATTATCTGAAAGAAGTGCAGGGGTGGCAATATTTTTGGCCATGACTGTAAGTCTGTAGTATTCAGTAACCAATAGAAAGAAGCCTGTGGGCCATGGGTGGAGCCAGCAAAAGCATAAAATTTTTTTATCAACACCAGAAATTAGCACTGTTCTTTTGCAAGCTCCTTCTGATCAGTTGGAATTGAAACTCCTGCCTCAAGACTCCAAAGATTAACATAATTACCACTTCAAATAAGGTAGGAATGATTTATTTTTGTAAAAAAAATATTGTAATTTACTGCAAATTTACCCATGATAAAAACAAATTAAAAAATAAAATGAATAGAAACATCTAGAGACTTTATGGACTAAAAATCTGAATTATACCAAAGTGGTTGATAGAAAAAACATTTTACTCATCTTGAGGACACTTTGGAGGTAATCAAGTAAATCTGACTCCTTCACATCTTTAAGTCTTACTGGTAGAATAAATAAACACTAGGCACTAGGCACAAGGCAGCTGGAAAGTTTTATATACACTCAGAGCTGAACATTTGCACCCAAGAGCCAAAACTTTTAATTAATTGTAGTGATCTGGTAATGAAAAGAAACACACACTTGGCACTGATGAACACAAACTTTGGCACAAACACAGTTGATCACAATTTTGTTGTTTTAGTGTTTTGTTCTTCCCAGGAATGTCAAAAACCACTTCTGAAAAGGTAACCCAAAAAAGGGATTTTGTTAACTCCAAAGGTTTCTCGACTACTTTTATAGCATTTCTATGTTGGTAACTGAATCACCTAACTAATTTGAATTGGTTTATTTGCACCTGCAGTCACTTCATACAAAGAACGGATGTTGTACCTTTCAAAAAGTTTGTATATAAAACGATGGGGTTGTATATTATCATATTGACTTTTGTAAAAACAAAACTAGTGTGTATTTTTGGCTGTACTTGTAGCATTTGCTTAGACTCATATACATATGCTTTCTTTCAATTACTATACTGGGTTCTAGGTGCTAATGTTTGAGTTTGCTATGTAGGTAAGACTGTAATGTCACCTAGACCTGACATAAGACATAGGCAACTCCAATGTAATGTCACCTAGACCTGACATAAGACATAGGCTACTCCACTGTAATGTCACCTAGACCTGACATAAGACATAGGCTACTCCACTGTAATGTCACCTAGACCTGACATAAGACATAGGCTACTCCACTGTTATGTCACCTAGACCTGACATAAGACATAGGCTACTCCACTGTAATGTCACCTAGACCTGACATAAGACATACAGTGCCCCCCTTGGCTTGTTACTTATTTTGTTACATTACAACCTGTAATAAAAAAAAATTTATCTGAATTTTATGTGATGGATCTGCACAGAATAGTCTAAGTTGGTGAAGTGAAATGAGAAAAAAATATATATAAAAAATTATTTTTTAAAATAAAAATCTGGACATTGACATGTGCATCTGTATTCACCCCTTTGCTATGAAGCCCCTCAAAAGTTCTGGTGCAACCAATTACCTTCAGAAGTAACATAATTAGTGAAATGAAGTCCACCTGTGTGTAATCTAAGTGTCACATGATCTGTCAGTATAAACACACCTTTTCTGAAAGGTCCCAGTGGCTGCAACACCACTAAGCAAGAGGCATCACACCATGAAGACCAAGGAGCTCTCCAAACAAGTCAGGGACAAAGTTGTTGAGAAGTACTAGTCAGGGTTGGGTTATAAAAAAATATCCAAATCTTTGATGATCCCCGGAGCACCATCAAATCCATCATCTTCAAATGGAAAGAACATGGTACCACAACAAACCTGCCAAGAGAGGGCCGCACACCAAAACTCACAGACCGGGCAAGGAGGGCATTAATCAGAGAGGCAGCACAGAGACCAAAGGTAACCCTAAAGGAGCTGCAGAGTTCCACAGCAGAGACTGGTGTATCTGTGCATGGGACCACAATAGGCCGTACACTCCATAGAGCTGGGCTTTATGGAAGAGTGGCCAGAAAAAAGCCATTACTTAGTGTTAAAAATAAGATGGTACGTTTTGAGTTTGCCAAAAGGCATGTGGGCGACTCCCCAAATGTATGGAGGAAGGTGCTCTGGTCAGATGAGACTAAAATTTAACTTTTCGGCCACCAAGGAAAACGCTATGTATGGCGCAAACCCAACACATCCCATCACCCCAAGAACACCATCCCCACAGTGAAACATGGTGGTGGCAGCATCATGCAGTGGGGATGTTTTTCAGCAGCAGGGACTGGGAAACTGATTCGAGTCGAGGGAAAGATGGATGGTGCTAAATACAGGGATATTCTTGAGCAAAACCTGTTTCAGTCTGCCTTTGATTTGAGACTGGGACGGAGGTTCACCTTCCAGCAGGACAATGACCCGAAGCATACTGCTAAAGCGACACTCGAGTGGTTTAAGGGGAAACATTTAAATGTGTTGGAATGGCCTAGTCAAAGCCAAGATCTCAATCCAATTGAGAATCTGTGGTCAGTCTTGAAGATTGCTGTTCACAAGCGGAAACCATCCAACATGAAAGAGCTGGAGCAGTTTTGCCTTGAGGAATGGGCAAAAATCCCAGTGGCAAGAAGTGGCAAACTCATCCCAGTGGCAAGAAGTGGCAAGCTCATAGAGACTTATCCAAAGCGACTTGCAGCTGTAATTGCCGTAAAAGGTGGCTCTACAAAGTACTGACTTTAGGGGGTGAATAGTTATGCACGCTGACATAAGACATTTTTTGTTATTTTGTCCTATTTGTTGTTTGCTTCACAATAAAAAAAAAATCACATCTTCAAAGTTGTAGGCATGTTCATATGTTCATGACATAGGCTACTCCATTATAAGTCCTCTGCAGGGCTAAACCGGAGGTGTGCTGCAGTTCAGAAGTGGTTATTAAGATTGCTGTGATGAACAATACGCAACAAAATGTGCTATGTCACATGTGTATTCAGCTGGTTCTATGAATGTGACTTTGGTGTTGGCTATACTCAAATGGCTCGTCCGATCCTAAGATCTCACTCTAATACATTAAACCTTTGGGCTGAGATGGAACGGGGATGTAATGATCTGAGAAGATGATTTTATACATTCTGTTCAGCCTAAATGTCACAACAAAACAATGTACAGGACGTGCATCCAGTTTTGGATGAATGTCTTGGTAGTATATTTTATAAAGTACACTTTCTGTTCCACATTGTCCTGTAGGGAAGGATTCCTAAGGGTGTGTACAACCTCTGCAATGGACTCTTTGAGGTAAAGACAACTTTTTTACTTCTTGAACACATAACTGCACTGTTTAAGTATACGAAGATGATTGTCTTTATGTTTAGTAAGAACGTATCTGTGCTTCTTTTCGTTTATTACAAAAAAGCTATGAAGCTAGCTGTGAAGCTATCAGTAGTCCCAGCTCAGTGGAAACTATTGAAATGCCAGAGTTAAACACAGATGGGAGGACACGCAGACATGTGAGTGGTATCAGCATGCACGCACACACACACGCACACACACATCGGTTTGAAGAGATATCAACATGTTGACAAGCAACAACATCTCAACATCTGTGGTGTAACAATTCTTGATAAGACACACAGATCTTTCTCGTGATGTCCAAGAGAGACTCCCTTTCATTCTGTAACGATTCTTGATAACAGACACACAGAAAAGGCCCAAATGCAGAGACTCGCACAGATGATCTATTATTTCTACTGAATAATAAAAAAATAAAACAATAATGTCAAGCTAGATTTTGGTGACGACAAACCCTATTTTTCAAACCGGGAATTATTCAAAACTGCCGTCTGTCTATTGGCCATTAGTGTGTGCCTTGCTCAATGGTTCCTATTTCTTTATCACAGTTTGTACCACCTGGTACCCAACCCGAGGCAGTGTACTTGTCTATGACAAAGGACTTGAAGCTGCCATTGCCTAAACTTGTGGTGTCAGTGGTGGGGAGCGATGTTCAGGACGAGGTGCAGACCTGGATGAAAGAGGTGCTAAAGGCACTGGTCAAGGTTTCAAACAATCAAGGTAAGGAGGCTTTAATAGAGATCAATCGCAGTTGGCATTAGGATTATCAAGATGAAAAGCGGCACTTTTTATAGTAACAAACAAAAATGGAGAAGAGATGGTTTATATGACTTTAACTTAGAGTCGTGAATGGTCTACCTGCTCCTTCTAGCGAGAATGTACTTTTTTTTTGGCATTAAGAAAGAAAATTCTACAATTCAGCAAAACAAATTCTATTATTATACATATGATGCATTTGTCTTTGAAAACAACTGAAAGCCTGGTTATTTGATGACTTATGAAGTAAATGTAAAAACCAAACAGTTGAAATAAGACTTTAATGGCCCCGCTGTGGTTAACACCAGTTTTAGGAAAATTTCTCTATAGTCTAATCACAAGTTATAAACTAGTTTTTTAAAATAAGCAATCAATTTCTCAAAGCTCTGCCGAAACCACATTTTCAAGTTAAAAGAGTTCTTACGGT
This sequence comes from Galaxias olidus, assembly GCA_026901105.3. Lineage (NCBI taxonomy): Eukaryota > Metazoa > Chordata > Actinopteri > Galaxiiformes > Galaxiidae > Galaxias > Galaxias olidus. The sequence continues at coordinate 6,592 of JAPMUY010001131.1, forward strand.
CTCATTCTTTCTCACCACCCTACCTGTGTCTCTCAGAGGTGTGGATCCTTAAAGATGGACGCAGGGACAAAGTGGGACTCTGTTTGGGGGAGGCGTTGCAGGACGAAGAGCTTTCCGGATATTTCAGATATTTCAGTGTCATTGGCGTTGCCCCCTGGAGTCAGAACAGACAGCAGCGTATCAATGCAGAGGTATGGGGGCAAACACACATGTAATCTGGATGCTTGCTTGACTTTTAGCTACTCCACAAAAATAACCAGATGGCCAAAATGCATGGATTACAAACAACTTCACACATGCATACAGAATAATTCTTTCAAAAGTGCTTATGAAGTTACTTTTGTTTCTTGAAGTATCAAATATTATTTAAATCTGTTTCTTAAAATATCTATGTGATGAGAAAATAGCCCACCCTTCTGAAGGTGAATGGGTTCCTTAATTTCTCCCACTGCTATAAAGTGTCCCTGTCACTGTACTGGGGCATAGGGCATTGGGCTGCGACAGACCAGAGAGTAGAAAGTAGAGTGACCCCTACTGGTCAACCAACACCACTTCCAGCAGCCACTGGTCTCCCATCCAACAGAGAACCAGGACCAACCCTGCTTAGCTTCAGAGGCAAGCCAGAGGTGGAATGCAGGGTGCTCTTGCTGCTCACATAACCATGTAGTGATGTTATTTTCTCTGTGACTGGTGAACATAAATTACACTACAACTCCTTGTGTTAATTTGACCTCTCTTCCCTTTCTTTGCTCTCCAACATTTTCAACTTCACAGGGACATTATCCAGTTCTCCAAGTAGAAGACATGGCTCCTCAACCTCACTGTTTAGACAACAACTGCAAAGCCGTCCTCTTGGTGGATGGTGGTGATGGAGCAGAGACAGAATTCCAAATCAGCTTAGAGGAATACATATCCTATCGAAACCTGTCAGGTACATTAAAACACTTCAAATCAGCATAGAGGAATATTATATCCTATCAAGACCAGTCAGGTAAATTCGAGGACTTCTGGTGTGAAGAATCACCACATGCCCACACAAACATTCCAAACTTATGCAATTAAATCAACAACAATTCAAATATACATTGACACATATTTTAACCCTATACTGGGATAGAAATGTTCACTTTTCTTCCTGACAAGATCCCAACAAACCAGCTGGAACCAGAATCACATCATAAGGCTTTTTACTTGTAAACATTTTTTGGGGACTCTATACCATCATCTAGCAAACATTTGACATTTCTTAACCCCTGCAGTTGTCAATGAATAACAGGATCTAAAACACTAAATACAAAATACTTATTATAAATAAATACAAAAACGAGCACTCACTGACCAATCAGGAGAACTTTCTGGCCCACAGTCATGAATCTGAGATGTTCCAGAGCACTGCCAATCACTCAAAATCTAAATATTAATAAATTTTAGGAAGGCATTTTTGCTTTTATTGTTGGACAGGAAAGTATGCGGAAGTGTGGGAGAGAGAGAATGGGAGACATGCAGCAGAAAGGCCCGAGCCAGAATCAAACCCCAGCCGCTACGTTAAGACTAACCTTCATGTTGTGCGTCTTAGCACGATGAGCCACCATTATTGGGATGTCCATTAGGAACTCCTCGTTTTAGGTCATGTTCAGCCAAGGGTCTTGTTCAAAATCAAAGCAACATCTACACTCATTTCTTATTTCACCCTCTTTAAATGTACAGTGCCTTGCAAAAGTATTCACCCCCCTTGGCATTTTTCATGTTTTGTTGCCTCACAACCTGGAATTAGAATGGATTGTTTGAAGGTTTGCATCATTTCATCCAGAGAACATGCCTATAACTTTGAAGATGTGATTTTTTTTTTATTGTGAAGCAAACAACAAATAGGACAAAATAACAAAACTTCAGCGTGCATAACTATTCACCCCCCTAAGGTCAGTACTTTGTAGAGCCGCCTTTTGCGGCAATTACAGCTGCAAGTCGCTTTGGATAAGTCTCTTTGAGCTTGCCACATCTTGCCACTGGGATTTTTGCCCATTCCTCAAGGCAAAACTGCTCCAGCTCCTTCATGTTGGATGGTTTCCGCTTGTGAACAGCAATCTTCAAGTCTGACCACAGATTCTCAATTGGATTGAGATCTGGGCTTTGACTAGGCCATTCCAACACATTTAAATGTTTCCCCTTAAACCACTCGAGTGTCGCTTCAGCAGTATGCTTCGGGTCATTGTCCTGCCGGAAGGTGAACCTCCGTCCCAGTCTCAAATCACAGGCAGACTGAAACAGGTTTGGCTCAAGAATATCCCTGTATTTAGCACCATCCATCTTTCCCTCGACTCGAATCAGTTTCCCAGTCCCTGCTGCTGAAAAACATCCCCACAGCATGATGCTACCACCACCATGTTTCACTGTGGGGATGGTGTTCTTGGGGTGATGGGATGTGTTGGGTTTGCGCCAGACATAGCGTTTTCCTTGGTGGCCGAAAAGTTCAATTTTAGTCTCATCTGACCAGAGCACCTTTCTCCATACATTTGGGGAGTCGCCCACATGCCTTTTGGCAAACTCAAAACGTGCCTTCTTATTTTTAACACTAAGTAATGGCTTTTTTCTGGCCACTCTTCCATAAAGCCCAGCTCTATGGAGTGTACGGCTTATTGTGGTCCCATGTACAGATACACCAGTCTCTGCTGTGGAACTCTGCAGCTCCTTTAGGGTTACCTTTGGTCTCTGTGCTGCCTCTCTGATTAATGCCCTCCTTGCCCGGTCTGTGAGTTTTGGTGTGCGGCCCTCTCTTGGCAGGTTTGTTGTGGTACCATGTTCTTTCCATTTGAAGATGATGGATTTGATGGTGCTCCTGGGGATCATCAAAGATTTGGATATATTTTTATAACCCAACCCTGACTAGTACTTCTCAACAACTTTGTCCCTGACTTGTTTGGAGAGCTCCTTGGTCTTCATGGTGTGATGCCTCTTGCTTAGTGGTGTTGCAGCCTCTGGGACCTTTCAGAAAAGGTGTGTTTATACTGACAGATCATGTCACACTTAGATTACACACAGGTGGACTTCATTTCACTAATTATGTTACTTCTGAAGGTAATTGGTTGCACCAGAACTTTTGAGGGGCTTCATAGAAAAGGGGGTGAATACATATGCACATGCCAATTTCCAGATTTTTATTTAAAAAAATAATTTTTAATATATATTTTTCTCATTTCACTTCACCAACTTAGACTATTTTGTGCAGATCCATCACATAAAATTCAGATAAAAAAAACATTTAAATTACAGGTTGTAATGTAACAAAATAAGTAACTAGCCAAGGGGGGTGAATACTTTTGCAAGGCACTGTAACTGTATACTCTATGACTCTATGACAATTGAATCTCGTTTATGTGTCAATTGAATGACTAATCTAAAAACATAAGTAGTTTTGGGTTAGACTGATGTCTATACAAGCTTTGATCTAGATCGTATCTAAAATAATCTCATCTAGGTCATATTAATCAACACCTCATTGGCAGTTACTGTTGTATTTGGGCTTTGAGCCACATTGTAACGTTTTGATGAAAAAACATTCATTGTTTCTTTGTTCAGATGGCAAACATTTCTTCAGTTTTTGGCCTCTGTGGGCAGGTTTTTAAAATGAATTAGTCTGGGACTATTTGTCTGACCAGAAAACACTGTCTTCTCCTGTCCACTTTTTCCTTGTACCAACAGATAGTAACAGGTGTATTGAAGTGCTGTCTATTCTCATCTCAGGGGAAGCCACAATGCTAGAGGTATGTTGACAGACCCAACTCTGATCCAAGGTTAATGTCTCCTTCATTGCCTCTCACTATTTTCTTTAATCTCTTTTTACCTTGACCACTTGGTTGTCATTTATTGCATGTCTTTTCTCTATACATCTCTCTCTGTCTATACATCTCGACTTTTAACTTCCCTCTCTCTCAATCTCTCTCTCTCTCTCTATACATCTCTCTCTCTCTCTGTCTATACATCTCTCTCTCTATACTATCGCTCTCTCTGTCTATACATCTCTCTCTCTGTCTATGCATCTCTCTCTCTGTCTATACACCTCTCTCTGTCTATACACATCTCTCTGTCTATACACCTCTCTCTGTCTATACACATCTCTCTCTGTCTATACATCTCTCTCTGTCTATACATCTCTCTCTCTGTCTATACATCTCTCTCTCTGTCTATACATCTCTCTCTCTGTCTATACACCTCTCTCTTTTTCTATACATTTCTCTTTGTCTGTTTGTCTGACAGAGAGTTGGCTGGTCCTTGATGAAGAAAATTCCGTGGTTGGTCCAGGAAGGTTCTGGCCCAGCAGCTAAACTGATCAGTGAGATGATTAAACACCCTAACCTAACGTCTAATGAGCTGAGCAGTCAGCTGAGCCACATGGTCGACAAGCACTTTCCAAATGATAAAAACAAAGAGAAACTGGTGAAAATGGTAGGTGGAGTAATTGGCTGTGTTTGCGTTTGTGTTGTGTGTGTGAGGGCGTTGGTGTAAGTAGACTTTTTTGTATGAAACACCAGAGGAGTTCATGCCACAACAAATACTTAAGTTACATACAACAAATGTATGGTTATCATATGTCATGGAGATGTTTGTTAACTCAGTGAATGGGCTCTTCAGCTTTATGGTGTCCTTATGTGTCTGCTATTGTGAGGGCCGTTGTCATGTCGCATTTATGTATTCCGAGGCATTACACCTCTGACACAAATATTTAATTCAATTCCTAATTAGATTTTTGCTCTTTCCCCTCCAAGCTTGGGAACATTTACAGTAACAAAGGTTTGATCACAGTTTGTAATGCAAAGGAGAGTAAGTTGGTGGAGGTGATCCGGAAGGCCATGCCCAAAGGTGATTATCCTACCAGTCTGTTTTAAGGTGTTTATGTTTAAGAAGGAGGACAGAATAACAACTAGGCATGTTAACTCTTTTTTGTCAGAATGAGCCCCTACCATTATACTGATGTTGAGGAAGTACTCATGCTGTCTTCATTAGATTGAACTGTGGGTTTCATCTAATATTTGTGAAATTATTCACAGGGAACCTGCACTTCCTGTTTGAAAGAAAGCTAGCTGAGAGAGCAAAGAAAGAAGTCTTCGATAAGGGCATCAATTGGACAGTGAGTTCTTTATTCAGTTTCCAACCTGTGATACGTTGTCCCTGATGTTAATAACGAAATACATTTAATTATAAACCGGATTTGTAGAGTGGGCGTATATCAAACAGGTCACAATAAACGCACTTGATCTTGATGTATTATTAGATTTGTCTAACATGACCATAAATTACTTATTTATATCAATATTAGCCAAACACATTTATCGAAGCAAATGTTTAACATCTCTTCCCTCTGCTCCAAAACCCTTTAAAGACGAAGGACCTAGAGAATTTCATGATGGATGCACTGGTCAAAAACCAGCCCCAGTTTGTGGATCTCTTCGTTGAGAACGGCTTCAACATTAATCAATACATGACCTATGAACGGCTAGAGGAGCTGTACCAGTCAATTCAAGACAGCTTACTTGCCATGTTGCTTCAGGAAAAACCAAAAAAATTGTCAATTCAAGCCAGCAAACAATGACATTGAAAGGGGACAGTCCAGCTCCCAAACTCCTGAAGCGGTGAGAGGAGCTTTCAGTGTCTGTGCGTTTACATGTTTGGTTTGCTGTTCCTTTCAGTGTCTGTGCGTTTACATGTTTGGCTTGCTGTTCCTTTCAGTGTCTGTGTGTTTACATGGGTTTGGCTTGCTGTTCCTTTCAGTGTCTGTGCGTTTACATGTTTGGCTTGCTGTTCCTTTCAGTGTCTGTGTGTTTACATGGGTTTGGCTTGCTTTTTTGTGGCAATAGCCGTTGAAAAAACATATTTTCACATTTATAGTATGTGTTCATTGCAACAACTTAAGGTGGTGTAATTTTTTGGTTTTAGAAGGTCGTTTGGATTTAACTTTGAGGTAGTTTGATATAGAGCTAACCACTGGCATTAAGTCAATTACAATGTATTATGTTGTTTGAGTAATAATTGCGTATCTGGATCACATCCATCCTTTGTTTTCCAAGGTTTCTCTCTTACTAGGGGATATCTTAAAGGGTGTGTGTGATCCATCTTTCGCTCCGCAGATGTTTGGCCAGAGCTCAAGCAAGGCAAAGGTATGCAAGGTTTTGATAAATACTATGCTTCCACTAGTTGAATTGTTGCCACTTTAAATTTTTTCATTGATGGCATTGTTACTTTGAAACTTAAATATTACTCCAGCATGTTACAAGACACATAGAAAAAGGAATGTTTGTTTTAACTATTTTTATTAATTTCACGCTCCTTTCTTCCTCCTTCCATTTCTCTTTTCTTATTCAATGTATGACCTCTCCTTAATCTCCTATTCCTTATTCCTCTTTCCATTTCTCTTTTCTTATTCAAGGTATGACCTCTCCTTTAATCTCCTATTCCTTCTTCCTCCTTCCATTTCTCTTTTCTTACTCAATGTATGACCTCTCCTTTAATCTCCTATTCCTCCTTCCTCCTTTCCATTTCTCTCCTGCTCTATCTCTTACACAGGCTGATTACGAGCTAGTACAGCATCAATGCAGAGACATGCAGCACAACATTATATGGGCCTCTCTTTTCATCTGGGCGGTACTCCAGAGACGAGAAGAAATGTTCTATTTGTTCTTAAAACTGGTAAAAATAGATAAAAGTCAAACTGTTTTAATGCATTGAGTTGCTGCCACATGGTTGGCTGAAGAGATTTACATTAAGGAGCAGGTGCACCTAATAAAGTGGCCAGTGTGTGCATCCATCCATTAGCTATACCACTTATCCTATGCAGGGTCACGGGGGGGCTGGAGCCTATCCCAGCCAACACAGGGCGAGAGGCGGGGTACACCGTGGACAGGTCGCCAGTCTATCATAGGGACAGACAACAACTCACACCTACAGACAATTTAGAGTCACCAATTAACCTGCATGTTTTTGGACTGTGGGAGGAAACCGGAGTACCCGGAGAAAACCCACGCAAACACAAGGAGAACATGCAAACTCCACACAGAAAGACCCTTGGGTCAGGTGGGGATTGAACCCAGGTCCTTCATGCTGTGAGGCAACAATGCTACCCACTGAGCCACTGTGCTGCACCAGTGTGTGTATATACTGTTTAAATACTGTATTCACTTTTTAGATATTAATTGTATTTTCCTGGGGTACTTGTTTTTTTACTTGGAAATGCTAGGAATTCAGCAGCGGTCATCATGGAATCCACGTAAAACAATTATTGCCAAAACTGTCTTTTCTCTATTGTGGGCAGATTTTTCCACAACCAAGAAAAATTCTGTAATCTTAGCAATATGCGCAAAGCACCAACATTTTTTTATCAAATTATTTGCATACATTTATTCGATTGACATTATTTCTAGATGTGTAGTATCACATTGTTATCACCAGGCAAATCAGATGTGTAAAACCTGATCTCTACTTCTGTTTTAGGCTGAGGAGCCTTTGCTGTGTGCTTTGGGCGGTTGTAAGATATTGAGGGAGCTCTCCAGGAAGACAAACAAGTCAGACGTCAAGCGCTCCCTGACAGAACAATCAGACAAGCTTGAACAGTGGGCCTATGGTAAGTTTGACTTGTGTGTTATGTGCTTGGGTGTGAAATGTTATTGCTTTGCATTCATTGAATTGTTATAATTTATATATAGTTATACTGGAGTCCTCCATTATCATAACCTAAACGGTCTACATCTATGAGGTGTCACTAGTGATTTGAGTCTTCAGCTTCCTTGCAAGAGTTCCGTGCTTTTTTTTTAAATAACAAATATTCCGGTCTTTTTTATTCCGAAAGCTCCTGGGAAGATAAAATTTTTTTGGCATCCCTTCTTGCAGCTTTAGATGTACAATGTGTGAATTTTTAACCATTTATACGCTCTAGATCTCTTCAGTGAGTTTCACCAGACCAGAAAGCATGATGACCAGAGCACTTATTTCTTCACCGTCCTTAGAAGGGAATCTCCATTTTGGGGCGGGGCTACCTGTCTACAGATGGCTCAAGCAGCTGAGACCCGCTTGTTCATGAGCCATGATGGAGTACAGGTTTGTAGTAAAGCTTAGGACCTCCTCTCGGTTACGTCTGTACGAAACCCATGACTAGTTTGCCAGATTTAATAAGATCCAAAGTAACGGGTATTAAATTGCGTGTTCGTTCCAACAGATTGCACGTTTATATTGCACCCGTTTTGAGGGTTATGAACGAAAAGTAATTTTGCGTGCAAACAGAAATACTGCATTTAAATGAGAGGTTTGCATGTTTTAAAGTGATTCCAGCCATAGTTTAGTTAGTTTGGACAGACAAAGGTTTGGATCCCCTATCAAATTAAAGGTTCTAGTGGAAGAGGTCAAAAAGCACATTGTTGAGCTACAACCAAGAAATCTAAATTTATCAAAAATAAATTACATAAAGGAGATAATCAACGAGAAAGTAAATGGGGAAAAGAAAAAGATGGACAGCTGAAATCAAGAGAACGTGGCTTGATTTCTTTTCTGCAAATGAAACACGCAATCAGTTCTCTACTGTTTTGACACGTGCAAACCTGTAAATCAGCTTTCACTGCCCATGTCTCATTTCATGTCTACTAGGCCCTGCTGTCTAAGGTCTGGTGGGGGGAGATGGAGGACAGTACCAGGTTGTGGAAACTGATCTTGACCTTCTTCATCCCACCTCTCATCTACACAGATTTCATCTCCTTCAGGTGAGCAGATACATATACACTCTTACATGAGTTTTATGACAATCTCGCTGCTATTTTAACTTTGGTTATATATTATATTATATATATATATATATATATATATATATATATATATATATATATATTTGCTATTATTTCTCTGTAGTTCGTCCTATGCTAACTGTGAAGATCTTCCCACTAGTGACCCACCTGACGGGGAAGGAGCTTGTGCTACCAGGTCCACTGAAGCGTCCAGTTGCCTCAAACCTCTATGCACAGACTGCTGTTGTGCCACTCCTCCATTTGTGGTGCGGCGCTGGATGCAGTTCTGGTCCGCTCCCATCACAACCTTCCTATTCAACGTGGTGATGTATTTCCTCTTCCTTGGCCTGTTTGCCCACGTCCTATTGGTGGATTTTAAGCCGCCGCCCCCTAACGGCCCTTCCATCTCGGAGATTGTGCTCTACTTCTGGGTCTTCACACTGTTCTGTGAAGAGATGCGACAGGTTGGTTAACACAAACAAATTCTGTGCTCCTTATTAAAGAATGTAATGCCGACAATAGTAGGTAACCCTATACGTAACCGACACAATACGCACATACTAAAATAATATTATGGCACCTTTGATATTTCTTTTTTCCCCCCGACTTTGTGAGACTAGCGGGTCCTTGTAGACTGTCCACCGTCTAAGGCCTTTGTGAGACTAGCGGGTCCTTGTAGACTGTCCACCGTCTAAGGCCTTTGTGAGACTAGCGGGTCCTTGTAGACTGTCCACCGTCTAAGGCCTTTGTGAGACTAGCGGGTCCTTGTAGACTGTCCACCGTCTAAGGCCTTTGTGAGACTAGCGGGTCCTTGTAGACTGTCCACCGTCTAAGGCCTTTGTGAGACTAGCGGGTCCTTGTAGACTGTCCACCGTCTAAGGCCTTTGTGAGACTAGCGGGTCCTTGTAGACTGTCCACCGTCTAAAGCGGGTCCTTGTAGACTGTCCACCGTCTAAGGCCTTTGTGAGACTAGCGGGTCCTTGTAGACTGTCCACCGTCTAAGGCCTTTGTGAGACTAGCGGGTCCTTGTAGACTGTCCACTGTCTAAGGCCTTTAGGGCCATGTGATCACTCTGTCCTCACTGTGTTATCCGGATCCTGGCAGCACCCCAATTAGAGTTCTTTGAAAATATACTGTTTGTGTTTTTATCCACAGGCATTTCCACTTAAACACACATTTTGGGGTGCAACGAACTACTTCAAAGACTGGTGGAACATTTGGGACCTGACTGCTATCCTACTTTGCGCTGTGGCCTTTTGCTGCAGGTGTGTGATTAGGAGTTCAATATCTGTGACTAGGTGTGTCTAGAAATGAAAAATTCCCGTGCTTATACATGGGTGGTTTGTTCCACATGGATTTTGTTGCTGCCTGTTCTCCAGGATGTTCCCATTGACCCATGATTTTGGCCGGGTAACGTTAGCAATGGACTACATGGTCTTCACTCTGCGCGTCATTCACATCTTCAGTGGCAGCAGACAGCTGGGGCCAAAGATCATCATGGTTCGCAAAATGGTAATTGCTTTTGGTAAATCCGTAACAATAAACTGAGCCTGGGGGCTTTGGGGGGCAATCTCCCCACAAATCTATTTTTATTTTCCTTCATGTGCATTTTTAAGATGTTTGGAAAGCAAACATTTATAACAACATTGAAATCATGTGACTAGGAATATAATAAATTATATGTTTAGCAGTAATACATCAAATTGTTAAATATTGCAATTCAAGTATTCATACTACAATCTGACGAAAATTATCACAACTAAATATTTATGCAGAAAATGTTTAAATGTATGTTATATTTATTTATTCTCCAACTGTCAGACTCTTTCTTTCTGCTGAAAAATGCCCTCTAATCAAAATAAAAAAATATATGTTGTAATGCAATTATTCATTATGTTTCCACTTAATATCCTGATCTGTTTTTGTTCTTAATTTTTCAGTTCAAAGACTTTTTCTTCTTCCTCTTGTTCCTGGGGGTGTGGCTCATAGCTTACGGCGTGGCCAATCACGCGCTTCTCTTCCCCTATGACTCCCGCCCTGTTAGGATTATGCAACAAGTGCTCTACAGGCCCTACATGGTTTTATTTGGTGAGATACCAAGTTATGACCTGGAGGGTGAGTGTTTGCTTCCACGTGAATATTCAACTCTTCTTTTTCTTTTCTTTGTTATTTTTTGTCAAATTTAACTTATACTCTTTCAATTGCCTTTCACCTCCATTTCCTTTATTTGCTTTTATCTCAACTTAGTCTTTGTCTGTATCTTGCTCATCCATGCAAACACAAACAATGCTTTCCTGACACGTTACAGAGAACAAAATGGAGTGCACCAACAACATCACGTTGATCGAGGCTGGGACGATGGAACCTTGTCTGAGCACCTATGCCCATTGGCTGGTGACTCCCCTGATGTTGCTCTTCCTGTTGGTCATCAACATCCTGCTGGTCAACCTGCTTATTGCCATGTTCAGGTACTTTCGCTCCATGTCACCCTCTCTCCATATCTCAAATTAGCCATTTTGCTGCTTCCATCCAGGCGCTATGTCAAACAGAGTTTTGGCTGGGTTTAACATCACATGATTTCTTGAATTTACCGCTTTCTTCTGTTTGCAGCGACACCTTCTCCAAAGTGCATGACGAGAGTGATATTCACTGGAAGTTCCAAAGTTACAGCCTGGTCGAGGAGTACAACTCCAGACCATATCTAGCCCCACCCTTCATCATCCTCTCTCACATCAACATCTTCATCAAGAGGATTAAACACAGTACCTGCTGCACCACAGGCAAACACTCTTGTAAGAATATTTTTACTCTATAAAACAACTGTATTTATATTTAATATGTGGTTAGAAACATTTTTCTTTAACGTCAAAGTAAGATTTTGCCTTTAGCGATATGTGAGTTATGTTCATGAAAGACCAAAAACAAACAACGTACTCTGACTCATCATATACATTTTTGAAGATGGCTCTGTCTAGTGAACATAAGCAAAATAAACAATCTGTTTACTGTATCTCTGCTTCATATCATTTTTTGGGAGGACAGCATCTAGAGAGTGGAGCCCAAACTCCACCATTGAAGAAACAGCTTCAAAGAGGACCCTTCGATTATGTAAGAATAAAAAATATATTCTGGAAATGTATAATAATGATAATAAAGATACTGTTAATTTTAATAACAACCTGCAACATTGAAGAAACTGATTCAAATATTAACTTTTTTAATGTAGGCAAATATTTAAAAACTTTGGAAATATTGAAGTATTGCGCATACTCCCACATAAAACATTATAATAGTAATTAACTTTTACTTATATTCCGAGTATAAATATTATTATATGTACACTGTATACGATATATATTTTAATATATCAAAAAAATTGAATCCACACTTTATAAAAAAAGCCACATCAACACAACTTTTTCGCTCCTTCGCATTTCTCAGCAGCCAAAATGCTGAATAATGAGGAAGATCTACGGTGGGAGGCGACCCTGATGCACAAATTCCTACCATTAAAATACAAACAAATGGAGAAGGACAAAGCACTGTCAGACAAGTAAGTAATGTTGTCCTCAATTAATCTCTTTCCTTTTTTTTATGTTACACAAGTTTGACCCTCAGTTTGCTAATCTCTGTTGTCCATTAGCAGTTGTGAGTCGGGTGGCTAGTTAGATTTTTGTGAGCCGAGTTACGGTGTTTCAGTAACACTAACCCCTCGAGATAAGCAGGTTTTTATACTGGCTGTTTTTCAATCCACTTTTTTGTGTAGTCAGATTTTTGTCCAAGTGTTTCAGTTTCAATGATTGTATTATTCCCAACAAAGTTGATTTTATGTTTTTAACAGAGACGTGGTTAGGCAAAAGTAATAGTCCAACTACTCTCATTCAGTCAGCCCTTAACTTTCTAGATGTTTTCCGATCTGGAAAGAAGGGTGGGTGCAGAAATGTTTTGAAGACTTCTCATCTTTTGAATACCTTTCTTGAAATGTTCTTCCTGTGTCCTACTATTAACTGTTTACAGGCCGCCAAAACACTGTACCAACTTTGAATTCTTTGCTGAACTACTATCAAATATTTCCACAAAGTTTGACATAGGGATACAGTGGCTAACAAACCCCCAACAGAAAATCCCCAAGAACTACTTTCTAGACAAAAATGCTATGAGTTTTCTGCCTTTTTCATTCATAAAATTTACTCCATTAGAAAAGCCATCATTATGTACATGTCCCGGAATGCCGTATTAATCAAAGATTTTACATCACCACCTCTATTAAAGAAAAGTAATGTGGAAAACATATCATACTTTAAAAGCATTGATTACAGTACACTTGAAGAAACAATCAGAATCGCAATTTCCATCTTGGTGTTATTGGATCTTAGCGCTGCTTTTGATACTGTTGTGTTGACCATAAAATACTTGTAGCAAGATTGGGTTGGACAATCAGGAATGGTCTTAAACCAGTTTAAGTCGTATCTAGAAAACAGCAACTGCTTTGTGTCCATTGGGAACTATGAATCTGAGCTAACTAATATGACATGCGGTGTACCCCGGGGTCCATTTTTGGGGCCTTCTCTATTCGACCTTTACATTTTGGGGCCAAAATACATTGCATACATACACCGACATGCTAACACATTATGAACCTACTAGACCCCTCAGGTCATCTGGAATAGGTCTCCGTACAGTCCCCAAAGTTAAAACCAAAAAAGGTGATGCAGCGTTTAGCTACTATGCAACAAATAGCTGGAACCAATTAACGGAAGATCTGAGACTCGCTCCACTACCTTTTAAAATTCAGATTAAAACCGTATATGTTCTCTAGTGCATTTGGCTAAACTGTTAATTCTTAGCCATTTTATATACCTTATTACAAATTGTTTTTTCTGTTAATGTCTTTTGTTTCTACCTTGTATGTTCCTGCTTGCCTTGTGTAAAGCACATTGAATTACATCTGTGTATGAATACAACATTTGATACAATGTTTATGAATGTTGTGTAAAATCTCAATGTGTGTGATCTATACACAAATACAACATGGCAGCATCTTTATATAAAGATGAAGAGAGAAGTACTTATAAATAGATCAGACTGTCATGTTGTTCATTTATTTTGCCAGGGTGGACCGTATCTTGGAGTTGATCTTAGACCACCACAGCAGGTCGGACCAGCAGGCTGAGTGACATGGAGACAAAAGTCAGTGCGTGTCGCTGGGCAACACTCTACCTGTCCAAGTGGTACAGAAGTACACTAGCTATGAGTTGTATTTGTTTAAAAACATCATGCCATCACTCCCGTTCCCATATTGTTGGAGAAGATACTGGACAGCATAAATGTTTGCTCGGTGTTTAAAGGTTGTCTTGATGCAGGTAGTTCATTATTGATTTATTTCAAACCTCCACAATGTTTTGTTATTTAAAGAGACCATAATGTAAGAGAGGGATTGTACCAATCACATGAAAAAGAGAAATCTGTGCCTTGTGTTATCAGAGGTGAACTCGAGAAAATACACATGAACCCTATTTTACAAGCTTTTCTGAATCGCAGCAGATAAGCCAATCTAATTGACCAATCACAAACTCAGGCAAGTAAAAGTAATGTCGACCTACTCCGGCTGCAGCCATGACAACAGCGGAATGTTACTATCCCTAGCCAATAACGTAACTCTGCTAATGAATATTAATGAGCAATGGGCGTGAACTCGCGTTCACCACTGAAAACGGCATGTGAGTTGGAAGGGAAGAAAGGGGCACACTAGAATAATGAATACAGAAAAAATATTTTTTGTGTGTATTTGTAAATGTGCTTCATAGACACTAAGGAATCACACAGAAATGTATGACTGTCTCACATAATGGGCCCTTTAAAGACTAACTGATGAACACAATGAACTGAGTTAAGAACTCCCAAGGAGTTTTTAAAAAGCCATTGGGTTGCCATGAGTCAGATTTGTTACAGAAATGTCAACCTCGAGAACTTAAAATTGTTATTTTGTTATGCTGGGGTAGTTGTTTTGCACTTAGTTACACCCAAATACATAATACTTCCAGTGTTTTTTGTCTGGTTACTCTTTGAGACACAGAAAGGAAATGCGGAAGCTATTTGTTGATAGCTTGTGGGCTTGTTTTTCCACTGACTATTTGCTGTGGAATATCAGACATAAAATCCAGAATCAAATATACGCACATACCTACTAATACACCTGACATCTTTCGTGCTGGATAATTTTGTTCACGTAACCTTTGGCCATGGTTTTCAAGGTCTCTTTCACATCTTGTTTTGGAGGGTCCAAAGGGAGAAACGGTTCAAAAGGTAGCTGAAATATCTTCAAAATAAACTGTTCTTAAATATCATCTTTTTACAACGGTAAACTTTGCTTGTGCTTAGAATCATTAAATCTTTTGCATGTATATTACACTATAATTTTGTTTGATACTAAAAGCAAGTGTGTGTTGCGCCCTGTAAATGTCCTATTCAAATCAATGTATCACATGTGCCTTGCCTATTGATACAAATAAACAAAAAATCAACATCAGCATTTCATGTGAAGGGTTCCTTTTTTTTTGCTGAACAGACAGTTTAGGCATTAGAAAGCGATCTACCTGCAGTCTGTTCATAGAAAGTCCGAAACAAAGATGCATTAGGTCAAGAATTTATTATTTATTTAGAGTACCTCTAATGTGAGCCCTTGCTGACGGTAACCTTACATTACTAAATTGTCACACTGTTTCACATTTTACTTATCAATTCACTGCAATCAAATGTGTGAATTTGGCAGCAACGTGACGTAGACTTATTGCACCAAAATGCAATAAGGCCCTTTCTCACTGCAGGAACCACGAACTCAGTGCGTTTCGATCGCAGGACCCAAGGTCTAAATTGTGGACAAACAAGCAGGAGCCAACAGGTCCCTGCTCAGGGGGTAGATCTTTCCAAAGTATAGAAACTATCAGGGTTCAACAATTCTGATTGGTAGAGTACTTGCAGCCTACTTCAACTGTCATTTTTAAAGTTACTAGAAGCAGTTTATCTGTAGGAGATGATTGTGGCGACCCCTACCGTTTGGATAGTGTAATTATTTTCCCTAACAATCGCAAGGTGGTCACTGCTCGCTAGCAGGATCAATGTCCCATAGGAAGAAATATATTGATAATCAGTTAATATAAAAATGTTGCCTACAGTTGCTTTAAAAGTGTGAAAGTAAACACACACAATAAAATTGTCTACACGGAGAACACTACT
The DNA here is from genome assembly GCA_026901105.3 of Galaxias olidus. NCBI lineage: Eukaryota > Metazoa > Chordata > Actinopteri > Galaxiiformes > Galaxiidae > Galaxias > Galaxias olidus. The sequence goes on from JAPMUY010001131.1 coordinate 22,590, forward strand.
CACATGACAACCGAATAATGCTTACAATAGATGTTTGTTTATTTATTCACAAATAAGAAATGCACAGCTATAGAATCACATACAAAATCCTTCACAACATCACGATAGATGGACGTACAGAGTGTAAACTACTGTTGCAGTGTCGCACAAATCACGATGTCCGTCGGTTATGGCGTAGCGTCAGCGGACGACTTTGCCTATTCTTCTAGGGGGGCGTACATTTTTGTGTACTTGCACACATACAAAACTAAATGCTGTTCCACCCAGCCCACAGTAACAAAAAATGACAAAAATACATATCTCAAAAATAAATCTTAAAAAAAACAAAACAAATGAAATTTAAACAAGCTTTACATACAGTGTATATATCCATCCATCCATCCATCCATTTTCCGCCGCTTATCCAGGGCCGGGTTACAGTGGCAGTAGGCTAAGCATGGTAGTCCAGACGTCCTTCTCCCCTGCAACGTTTTCTAGCTCCCCCTGTGGGATCCTGAGGTATTCCCAGACCAGATGAGATATATGATCTCTCCAACGTGTTCTGGGTCTACCCCGGGGTCTCCTACCAGTTGTTCATGCCCGGAAAACTTCCAAAGGAAGACACCCAGGAGGCATCCTAATCAGATGCCCAAACCACCTCATCTGGCTCCTTTTGACGCAAAGGAGCAGCGGCTCTACTCCGAGCTCCCTCAGGATGACCGAGCTCCTTACCCTATCTCTAAGGCTGAGTCCAGCCACTACTACGGAAGAAACTAATTTCAGCCCCCTCGCTTGGGGCAGCAACTCACTCACAACCCGGAGAGAGCACTTCACCGTTTTCCGGCAGAGTACCATGGCCTCAGTCTTAGAGGTGCTGACTCTCATCCCGACCGCTTCACACTCGGTTGAAAACTGCTTCAGGAGACCCCTGGGCCAACCAAGCCCAAAAGGCCTCCTTCTTCAGTCTGACGGCTTCATTCACCGCTGGTGTCCACTCGTATTCAATGTTCCCAACCTCCCTCGGAATGCCTGAGTAGTTTTTCCGGAGGTGGGAGTTAAAGACCTCACGGACAGAGGCCTCAGCCAGATGTTCCCAATTCACCCTCACTACACATTTGGGTTTACCGGTTCTGTCTGGCAGCCTCCCCCGCCATCTGATCCAACTCACCACCAGGTGGTGATCAGTTGACAGCTCAGCTCCTCTCTTTACCCGAGTGTCCAAGACATGCGGCCGCAGGTCTGACGATACGACTACAAAGTCGATCCTCAATCTGCGGCCTAGGGTGTTCTGGTACCAAGTACACTTATGAACCTCCCTTTGCTCGGACATGGTGTTCATTATGGACAATCCATGACTAGCACAGAGGTCCAACAACAAAGCACCACTCGGGTTCAGATCGGGCACGCCATTCCTCCCAATCACCCCCTCCAGGTTTCTCCATCGTCACCCACGTAAGCGTCCCCCAGCAGAACTACAGTCTCTAGATGGTACCCTTTCCAGGACCACAACCAGCACCTCCAAGAAGGCTGGATACTCTGAACTGCCATTTGGTGCATTAGCACAAACAACAATCAAAGCCTTCCCCCTCAGCGAGTCGCAGTCGCATAGTTTTCCGGGGAAAACTCCAACACAGAGGCGCCCAGCCGGTGGCTTGTGAGAATCCCCACACCTGCCCAGCGCCTCTCACCCTGGGCAACTCCAGAAAAGAAAAAAAGTCCAGCCCCTCTCCAGGAGTTTGGTTCCAGACCCAGTGCCATGCGTAGAGGTGAGCCAAACTACAGTGCCTTGCAAAAGTATTCACCCCCCTTGGCTAGTTACTTATTTTGTTACATTACAACCTGTAATTTAAATGTTTTTTTAATCTGAATTTTATGTGATGGATCTGCACAAAATAGTCTAGGTTGGTGAAGTGAAATGAGAAAAATATATGTAAAAAATTATTTTTTTAAATAATAATTTGGAAATTGGCATGTGGATATGTATTCACCCCCTTTTCTATGAAGCCCCTCAAAAGTTCTGGTGCAACCAATTACCTTCAGAAGTAACATAATTTGTGAAATGAAGTCCACCTGTGTGTAATCTAAGTGTGACATGATCTGTCAATATAAACACACCTTTTCTGAAAGGTCCCAGAGGCTGCAACACCACTAAGCAAGAGGCACCACACCATGAAGACCAAGGAGCTCTCCAAACAAGTCAGGGACAAAGTTGTTGAGAAGTACAAGTCAGGGTTGGGTTATAAAAAAATATCCAAATCTTTGATGATCCCCCGGAGCACCATCAAATCCATCATCTTCAAATGGAAAGAACATGGTACCACAACAAACCTGCCAAGAGAGGGCCGCACACCAAAACACACAGACCGGGCAAGGAGGGCATTAATCAGAGAGGCAGCACAGAGACCAAAGGTAACCCTAAAGGAGCTGCAGAGTTCCACAGCAGAGACTGGTGTATCTGTACATGGGACCACAATAAGCCGTACACTCCATAGAGCTGGGCTTTATGGAAGAGTGGCCAGAAAAAAGCCATTACTTAGTGTTAAAAATAAGAAGGCACGTTTTGAGTTTGCCAAAAGGGATGTGGGCGACTCCCCAAATGTATGGAGAAAGGTGCTCTGGTCAGATGAGACTAAAATTGAACTTTTCGGCCACCAAGGAAAACGCTATGTCTGGCGCAAACCCAACACATCCCATCACCCCAAGAACACCATCCCCACAGTGAAACATGGTGGTGGCAGCATCATGCTGTGGGGATGTTTTTCAGCAGCAGGGACTGGGAAACTGATTCGAGTCGAGGGAAAGATGGATGGTGCTAAATACAGGGATATTCTTGAGCAAAACCTGTTTCAGTCTGCTTGTGATTTGAGACTGGGACGGAGGTTCACCTTCCAGCAGGACAATGACCCGAAGCATCCTGCTAAAGCGACACTCGAGTGGTTTAAGGGGAAACATTTAAATGTGTTGGAATGGCCTAGTCAAAGCCCAGATCTCAATCCAATTGAGAATCTGTGGTCAGACTTGAAGATTGCTGTTCACAAGCGGAAACCATCCAACATGAAGGAGCTGGAGCAGTTTTGCCTTGAGGAATGGGCAAAAATCCCAGTGGCAAGATGTGGCAAGCTCATAGAGACTTATCCAAAGCGACTTGCAGCTGTAATTGCCGCAAAAGGCGGCTCTACAAAGTACTGACCTTAGGGGGTGAATATATATGCACGCTGAAGTTTTCTGTTATTTTGTCCTATTTGTTGTTTGCTTCACAATAAAAAAAAAAATCACATCTTCAAAGTTGTAGGCATGTTCTCTGGATGAAATGATGAAAACCTTCAAACAATCCATTCTAATTCCAGGTTGTGAGGCAACAAAACATGAAAAATGCCAAGGGGGGTGAATACTTTTGCAAGGCACTATACAGTTGGTACTGCTCCACCTCCCGCACTAGCTCCGGTTCCTTTCCCACCAGAGAGGTGACATTCCACGTCCCTAGAACCAGTCTACGATGCCAGGGGTCAGCATGCCCAGGTCTTCACCTGTGCCTGTCACCCAGTTGGCACTGCACCCAAACTCGATGCCTATCCCTGCATGTGGTGGGCCCATAGGGCGGCAGCTACATGTTGTTTTTTCAGCTCCATGGGTCAAGGCCCAGCCACCAGACGCTCGCCGGCGAGCATCCCCCCTGGGGCTGGCTCCAGGGGTAGCCCCGGTTTCCCTATTCCGGGCGAGGTACTCCAGCTCCATTGTTGCCAAATCATCATAAGGTCTTTGAATCGTACTTAGTCTGGACCTTCTCCCAGGACCAATTTGCCATTGGGGACCCTACCAGGGGCTACTGCCCCGACAACACAGCTCCCAGGGCGAGCACTTAAACGTTTGGTGAAATCAAATCGTAAAAAAAACAACAGTACAACTTAGGGCAATGTTCAATAGTTAAGGTAAGAGCATTTCCACACACACAATGCGAAGGGAACTCAAAGGATTGGGACTAAACAGCTGTGCCGCTGTAAGAAAACCACTTACCAGTGAGGCTAATTGGAAAAAAAGGCTTCAATTTGCTAGGGAGCATAAAGATTGGACTCTGGAGAAATGGAAGAAGGTCATGTTGTTATGCCCGGTGGCACCACTGGAAGGCTGGACCCAAATGCAGGACTAAGGAGACGGGATATAGGTGTATCAAAGATCGTTTTATTGGTAAGCGAGGTTTGGTACACAGGAAGGCAGTCAGAAAACCAGGCAGACAATCCGATATGGAGAAGGCAAAAACAGGGACAATGGCACAGGCAGGGGTCAAAACCAAAAAGCACTTGAATGAAAACCAGGCAGACAATCCGATATGGAGAAGGCAAAAACAGGGACGATCACACAGGCATTGGGTCAAAACCAAAAAGCACTTGAATATTCATAAATCGCAGTGGTTCGACTCTCCCATCATCATTGGTACAAAGATGAACTGGACAGGACATGGAAAACAAGGACTATTTAAACAGGAGGTAAGTGGACACAGGTGACACCAATAAGTGTGGCGGGGCAGGCAATTATCCGGACTGCATAGGAACACACGGGGGGAGAAGGCAGGTTCTGAAACGAGATGGGATATGATATTGATTTGCTTTTTCCTCACTTTGTATTTTATGAATTGATAACATTTAACAATTAACATTTATATTTTTATATATTGGTTTTTTAACTTTAAAGACTTCACACCTGCCTAAAACCTTTGCACAGTACTGTATATCGGTTCCATGTAAATGATAAAACAAGAGAGGACTGAGAAGTGATGCACCATGAATTGCCTTTAGTCTTTCAGGACAAGCTGTGGGGGCAGACTACTACTAAGGGTTGCTGCAGTTGGTCAACCCCTTCTCAATGATGGGCAGATTTGTTACATTCCCCATCTAACTAAGGTATAAAAGGAGGTTGCATTGTACCTGAATATACTGAATGACCAGGTTAAAGTCTACCAAGAAAACCTTGAATTATTCAAGGGGACTCCTTGTGGCCAAATCTATATAATCCTACTTGCTCCAAACTATTTCTTTTAACTCAAATAATTGATTGCAGTAGAAGTCATTAGGATAGACTGAAGCAATGGAGCAGGATTTGCCTAATCCAATCGAGTGTTATTCTAGTCTGAGCTGCAATAGCCTCTTGTGTTTGACATACGCTTGTGGCGTAAGAGGTGAAAGCGCACAGAAAATACGTATTCATACCAAAAGAAACCACCAACGTCTTGTACCTTGTTGTACAGAATACATAAGGTAGAAGGGGATTCCGGTTAGCTTTTTCTTTGCAAATTGCGTTTGTAGCTCTCATGGTTTTCTAATATTACAACGCACTACATAAACAGAAAGCATTGGGCATTTAGCTTGTGGCTAGCGAGATTGAAACGCAAGCAGCATTGAAAATATTGAATATATGTGTGTATGGGCACTGTTTGTATTATTTTAGAGATGGTTTATGGTGGTAAAAGATATTGTGATTTGAGCTGCAGGGTACCATTTTTATCATGGGAGCGAAAGTATGAATGTGTAGCATTGACCATGGTGATTAGCCAGTTGTTGACTGGTCTTTTTTGCAAACTATATAAATAAAACTGATTATTCCATTTTTTAAAAGCCTTAAAAAAAAGATCAGTTTACCTCCATCAAATAGTAGTTTTTGCACAAACCAAATTAGATTGTCACGCATTTCTGTTAACATAAACAGAGGAAATGGTAAATGACCTTTAGGCCTAAAAATGATCATGTGGGGGTGCTTGATGAGATGGAACAAGTTTTAGACTTACGTAGAATATGTAGGCAAACTGCTGGCGAAAGTCAGCGCGCGTTGTAACATATAGTCTGTATTCGCAGACGTGCCCACGAACAAAGAAGTGCATAAACCAGGCTTAAGGCATTGAAAAAAAGATGCTCCATTTCATTTTAATGTGCTGTTAGGAAATATTGGGAGAACTACCCGTCAAATCAGGTGGACACACTGAAGCCTACGTCTGCGAAGAGCACGTCAACTTTCAACCCAAAAGGGGTTTCTGGAAAAGCACAGCCTGACGTTTACGTGCTCCCAAATCCTAACAGTTGTCAAACAAGTGATAAACTAGGGTATAGAGAGTAGATATTCTGTAATATTTTTCTGTATCCAAAACAATTCAATTATTCGATGAAGTGAAATGCTGATAGGCTATTCGAATATAGTTGAATCATATTAGTTGTTTTCTATGTTTTTGCCTGATGTTAATTTAAGCCTATTATATCATTAGCTATTTGTTACAACTGTTTTCTCCGCTCAGAGATCTACTGAATGTTAATGTGTCAGATGAACGGGAAATGTCTCAGAAATTGGTTCCAGGTACATATGTTTATTTAGCGACACTGCCACCTAATGGGCCCCTTAACCTCTTCCTCCAGAAGGGGTTTTTAAGCAAAATGTTGCCTATTTACACTGTTTTTACTATAGCCCTTTATCTAATAGAAAAACTACAAACATGGTTATGGCTTCAAAAAAGGACACTAGTACCATTTGATTTTTTCATATTATTAAAGGTTTATATTCAAGCATTGGTTCCACAAATACCACCCCAGAAAAAAAGGAAAAAGTTAACTTATAAATATTTTTTTTATGGAATACACAATGTGCATATGGCCTGAAAATTAACTCTCAGATGGTGCAACATGTTAATATACAACCAGGCATTTTTTTTTATCTGATATCTAAACATCTCTGTTTTATAGGCTTTTTCTAAAGAATTGTATGGGCAACCCTTGAATTAGGTGCAATTAATGGGGACTCCTTGTGGCCAAATCTATACAATCCTACTTGCTCCAAACTATTTCTCTCTTCACTCACATAATTGATTGCAATAGAAGTCATTAGGATAGACTGAAGCAATGGAGCAGGATTTGCCTAATATCGAGTGTTATTCTGGTCTGAGCTGCACACACTCTCTCTCTCTCTCACACACACACACACACACACACACACACACACCAAAAGAAACCACCAACGTCTTGTACACTTGTTGTACACACACATAAGGTAGAAGGGGATCGGCTAGCTTTTACGCAAATTGCGTTTGTAGCTCTTTTTCTAATATTACAACTTTGCACTACATAAACAGAAAGCATTGGGCATTTAGCTATTAGCGAGATTGCATTGAAAAGTACTTTGTAAAATGTTTTACATGATGGCTATCAATTGAGGGTTCTTCAAAATGTAAGAGATTTGATTTCGCTGCAGTTTTTTTTTATTGATAAGCTGTATGTTACTAAATATTTTGGCAATACCGGAAGTTATGAAGCTATAGACCTAGGCAGAAAAAATGTGAAAATGAAAATTGTGTGCTTGTCTGTAAACGTTATACACTTTATATTTGTTTAGGGGTGCTGTTTTTATTTTTATTTTAGAGATGGTTTATGGTGGTTAATATTGTGTTTGTGAGCGACAGGGTGTAGTATTGTTGGCATGGTGATTAATAAGTTACAAGGTTATGTACTTTATATGTGTGTATGGGCACTGTTTGTATTATTTTAGAGATGGTTTATGGTGGTTGATATTGTGTTTGTGAGCGTAGGGGCTAATTGTTTATCGGGAAGCGACAGGGTGTAGTATTGTTACCATGGTGATTAGCCAGTTGTTGACTGGTCTTTGTTGCAATCGGAAGGTGGAAAATAAAAACATTATTCCATTTTTTAAAAGCCTTCAAAAAAAAGAGGTACTGCTTTACCTCCATCAAATAGTAGTTTTTGCACAAACCAAATTAGATTGTCACGCATTTCTTAATTATAAACAGAAGAAATGGTCATGACCTTTAGGCCTAAAAATGATCATGTGGGGGTGCTTGATGGTAGAACAAGTTTTAGACTTACGTAGAAGTATGTAGGCAAACTGCTGGCGAAAGTCAGCGCACGATGCATGTTTGTGTTCGCAGACGTGCCCACGCAGAAGTATAAACCAGGCTTCAGAAGATGCTTTACGCAATGTGTTGTTAGGATTTGGGAGAACTCCCCGTCAACAGGTCAGCGGGCCTCGGTGAGCTACACTTTCCCAAAAAACCCTTCTCAGAGACGTTTACGCGCTTCTTTGCAGAAGTATAAACTAGGGATGGGCACGATTATTCGAATATTCAATTATTCGAAATGATGTGGGTATTCGAATATAGTTGCAGTTATTTATTTCTGTTTTTGCCTGATGTTAATTTAAATATTATTCATTAGCTTTGTAGCGCCGACTCTCCGCTCAGAGATCAAAGAAAATCTGTCCTAATGTGTCAGAGTAAGAAATGTTCAGAAATTGGAAAAGGAATATGTTTATTTAGCGAAGGCCAGATCACGGAAGCCCTTCGGGCTACATTACAAGTGCGCTATCGCGCAAAAAAATTATAATAGAAAAACTAATTTAAACAAAAAATAAAAAACCTTTTTTTTTCTTCATATAATCTTTTTATTTCGGTTAATCGATTAACCTAAATATTTTTTTGATGGAATATTGGAATAGTGATATGGCCTAAAATGCCCATCCCTAATATAAACCAGGCTTTATGAGTAGAAACTGGGACACACGCAGTCAGGCCCACCCACAGAAATGGCTGGGCCCCAGAAAAGGTGCAATTAATGGGCCCTCCCCATATCTGCTCATATCAATTCATGCATGCTTTCTCTCTTCTACTATACACATACATGTAAACTGAGAAAGGCTTACTCCGTGACTGGGGATATATAGGCACTGGTACACTCACACACTCTCTCTCTCTCTCACACACACACACACACAATAATAGAACTCTGACACACTTACAAACACCAAGGTCAACAAAGATCTGCTACACTTACACCACATGAAATTGCGAACATGCAATTTCTTACTTCCTGGGTTCATCTTTGCCTCTTATTCAGCCATCTTCCTTGTCTATCCGGATGCAAAGTACTGTATAAATTATAATGTCTTTAATGTCCGTCTGTTTAGCCAGTGCACATTCAATGGGAGGTATTGCCAGGTTATTGAGCTTCTCCTGGCTCATTGTGGAGCGCATGTAATTCTTTAATAATTTCAGTTTACTGAACGGTCTCTGGCCGTCTCTGACGCTAGCCACTTGGCTTGCAACATTAGCTGTAAGGTTAAACTGGCTATGGTTCGCCTCTTCAGCCTGGCTGCGAGCAGCTTTTTGAGGTTTCTGTGAAAGGTTTTTCATTACATTAGTATTTGGGTTAAAAGGCCCTTTTCAGCTCCCTCTTTTTCTTCTTCCTTTCTTTTCTGGGATCCCGGTTTATGTACAGGCACGATAGCAACGAAATGCACTCCAAAGTTTGCTAACCAAGTAGCCTACTAAACTTCTCAGGTCACACGAGTCTGATCTTATTTTTTTTTTTTTTTTTTTTGGTAACGATTGCGTACAAAAGAAAAGACGCATACCATTTTTAGGAGAGGGGGGTTTTCATTATGAAACAGGCTACATTTCACTAAAGCAGCAATAAATACTATGTTTATTTTTTGTTGTTTTAATAAGTAATGAATGTTTTGGTTCAATTCAAATGTGGTTATCATAGCTGTTATGTTTAGGATGAACATGATTATGTATTATGCGACTCTCCATGGGCCCTGACATGTTGCATGGCTGTGATTTAAAAACAAAGGTGGCTGAATTAAGTGACAGACATGGAATTCTATTATGATTCATAAAAGCCATATATTAATATTTGTATGTTTTGAATGATTAAAGATCATGGCAATTAACTTTAGTCTTTGTCATTTGATAACCGCTTATATGGATAAAACTACTTGTCGGGGCAAGTAAAAATAGACTGAAGGCAAGTAGATTTCTGATCCAGAATTGCCGCGACTGACCCCCATCACACCACCTCTGATTCACAGAAACCTTTTTTAACAGGAGACCTCATTCTCAGTAACAGTCAAAAAACGATATTGCCTAAGTAAAATGTTAAACATTTAAAACAAACTTTTAACACAAAGAGGCTAATTGTCTTTGCATGATGGCTAATACTTACAAGAGCGTTACATGTAGCCTAGTAGCCTATAGTAATATTGATAGCATACTATAATATAATATAGCCTAACCTACTGGATTGACTTAAAAGATTGATCTCCGGTTATTTAAGAATTGATTTTGATCGGCCAAATGAAAATCATGATTAATTTGGAAATCGAATTCCCAGCCCTACTGCAATGTATACGTTAATTTGTTTCTGTTCTTAAAGTATTGCTGTTGCTTTATTTTTTTTAAACAATAAACTACTCCTAAAAAATTCCCAACTAGTTCTCTTACTGAAGTCCATTTATTTCTTAAGAATTTATACTAAGTAATTAAAGTAACTTAAATACTTATTCCACTGCTGATAATGTGTGATGTGTTTCAGCATCACAAACTAACCTCAAGTAATTGGCTTTGCAAATAACTCTAAAAGGCGCTGTGCATTCTCTTAATTTCTTTCTCCAGGAAAGCTGTAGAGAAGTGGCTACATTGGCTCCAGCGGACAGTTCTTCAAACACCTCTTCCTAATAAGATGGAAAACAGAGACATCCCACCTTCTGATGAACTCGAACAATGTAAAGGTAAACATCCAGTCAACACCATAGATTTGAAAGGTAAACATCCAGTCAACACCATAGATTTGAAAGGTAAACTTCCAGTCAACACCATAGATTTGAAAGGTAAACATCCACAACACCATAGATTTGTCACACACATTTGGTACAGAAAAGTAGTTCAAAGTCCTGATATACTGAGTGATGATGCAGAGTTCTGTATTCAATCCAGTCTGCGGTCCACTGCAGAACTCCACAGCTGAAAAGCCATAGCTGAGGCTCAGAGCCACTAGATGGCGACAAACTCCACTCTTCTTGGAAAAACACAGACAACCTGAACTGTATCTGTTTCTTGTATTCAATCCAGAAAGAAAGAGGAAGTGAGAGAATAGAATAGAAGAGAAAGAAAAGATGAAGAGAAATGTAAAAAAAAAGGGTAAGGGGGAGGGTAAGGGTAGCAATGGAAGGATGGACAGATGAAAACACACGATGAGGAGAGTTGAAAAAAAGAGTTGGGTAGAAGAGATGACCAAAGGTGATGTAGAATTATGGAAGTAGGTGTGTGTGCGTGCGCGTGCGTAGTGAATTGTCCATTGAATGATGATGATTATTAATATATTGTGTCCTGCTCTCCCCATCAGTTCGTCTCACACTGGACCCAGGCACAGCACACAGAAACCTCTCTGTGTCTGAGAACAACAAAAAGGTGACATGGCAGGAAAAGGAAAATGAGAATCAAAAGAACGGAAACAGATTTTATGAACATCCGCTGGTTCTATGTGAAAAAATCTTTTTTCCGCCAGATAAGTATTACTGGGAGGTAGACTGGAAAGGAAAGGTATTTATAGGAGTTACATATGGAGGAATTAAATGGGCCGAAAAAACTAATACGCCAGGATTTTATGCTAACTCCTGGAGCTTGTACTGTGATGATAAAAATGAAAAATACGAAGTCCATAGCGAAACAGAGAAGACTACATGTTCTGAGACCCCCTCCAGCTCCACCAGAGTGGGAGTGTATCTGAACTGTCCTGGTGGCACTCTGTCCTTCTACAGAGTCTCTGACACACTGACCCCCATACACACCTTCCAGTGTAAGTTCACAAAAAAACCTCTCCGCCCCGTCTTTGGGGCTCTGGGAGCCGACTCCCACGTGTTACTGTAGGATTGATGCGACATTAATAACAAATGTGTTGTCATTGTGTCCTAGCTTTCAGGCCTTGCTTTCAGGCTGCTTAATAGCGTGGCAGTGGTTGTATGCCTAACTGCTCGTGTGCTCTCAAGAATTAATGCAAAACAACAATTTTGAATAAAATCCGATCTTAAATGTTGAAATGGAATTCACTTTTCAATGTTATTGCCAAGACATTAGTTCAGAAATGTTGGAAACAATAGATCCATTGTGTTCTGTCAATATTCTCTTTAGAGAACATTTTTTAATTTGGGTGTGGGGGGGGGGGGGGGGTGTCTATATTACCTTCATTTGCTAATGCATATCCATTCACTTGTACTTTGTTTAATTCATGTTATCTTCTCTAATAAATGTTATAGATATGCCCATTCAACCCTGAGTCTGTTAAATTGAAGCATAATACCAGCAGTGTTCTACATGTGTAGAGGAGTATAGACAGACCTTATTCCCAGACAGAAAACTGACAGAAAAACTGTTATCAGGTCAGCCAGAGGAGTATAGATATATTTAAAAGTACGTATATGTACACTTTTTTAAAAATACTTTTGGGGGGGATTTGAGGCCTAACCCATCCACAGTCTTTTCCCTGCTACCTTTCTTTAATAATCCTCTCTTTCTTCTTGTCTGTTGTCCTGTTTAAGTCCCTGGTGTTATTGTTTTTCTTATGGCCTTCTTTCCTCCCTCCCATCCCTCATTCTTTAATCCGAGAAGTAACGACAGTGGCCAGGGACATTAGGTCAAAGGACAAAGGTCAAAGAGGACAGATACAGAAAAGGAAAACCATAATGTTTCGCTCCAACTTACGTAGCCATATTTGTGTTGAAGGGTCACCAGGGTTGAAGGGTAACAACAGATAAGCTCAGCCCTGAAGCAGAAAAAATGCTAACCAACACACTTTGGTTCCCTATTGTTTTTGGCCTGTCTTTAACACAGTTTCAGTATTCAGTGTAAGATATCAGTTAAATGCTAGCATGGCCCTGTCAAAAAGTGGTAAAACACACCTTAGAAAAGCACCAAAGCTGCGTTGTTTGCGTATTGTTTCTTCTGTATTTCCCACTTTCAATTAAAATGTAAAAGCCAGATGTTATTGAAACAGATGCTGTCACACTTCCAAGTAACCCACTGGTATGTGTTCAAGGAGGGCTATATATTACCTATTTAAAACAAAGCTTGTTGTAGCCTCTTCTAAACTTAATATGTCCACAACCTTCAAATGGAAAATGTTATAGCAAGTGAACACATGACCTTCTATGGAGTCTCCTCTGTGTCCCAGGTGCTCCCAATAACGACGACCCAACCACAACTACTTGGCATCGCCAGCCCAGAAGCCCTAAGAGGCAGGGTCATAACACCCTACACACCTTCCCCTCCACATTCACTGAACCCCTCTACCCTGGGTTTAGGGTTCCACGATTGTCCTCAGTGTCCCTGTGTCAGATGTAGGGGAGAGTCCAGGAAGAGCATTGGCACCCACCCACCCACCCACACACTCACCCACCCACTCACCCACCCACTCACACACACTCACACACACACACACACACACACACACACACACACACACACACACACACACACAACACACACACACACACACACACACACACACACACACACACGCACACACACACACACACACACACACACACACACACACACACACACACACACACACACACCACACACACACACACACACACACACACACACACGGTGGTATATCACCCTTTCTATACATAATGAGATTGATGGAGGGGGACTGTTTTAAGGATAAACAAAAATAACAATATTTATTTTGATTGATTTTCTATTTTTCATTTCTGCTGCACATTGTTCCATTTCTCTGGAGCCAATTTTGTATTTACCTTTACACAGAGTTAGCGTTAGAACAATTTTAAAGGGAGGGCATTAGGCTAACCAGGGGGGAGCACAAGCTATCATTCTGATCTATTCTCCATTATAGGAGTTTGCAATCCACAACCAACCAACGAACAAGCACCAACACAACGCCAATCTCAAAATATGCTTCTCTTTCATTTTCTCTTGCTCTCGCACTCGCACACACACACACACACACGCACACACACACACACACACACACACACACACACACACACACACACACACACAAACAGCTCTAACCACGGAGTCTAAAGCATCTACTCAACTGCATACACTCATTCATCACAAATGTAAACATTTAATACTTCTGATTTGCACACCCAGCGCAGAAGTATACAGACGTTTTGACAGGGATTTATCTCTACAGAAATTCTCCAGTAATTAATACAGTAGTTCAAAGAAAAGTGAAGGGTCATCAAGAAACTGTCATGTTTTCCATGAAAACAAATTTTTACATCAGATTAGTTGCGAAATGAAAATTCAATATAGTCAAGAGACAATGACAAGGTTAGAAATAATATTTTTTACTTGAAATTTTACAAACTGGTTACAGTGGAAAAAAAACTATTACCAAAGTTGAACCAGTGTGCAGTTATCTGGGTATTCCTACATGTTTAGGATAAAACGCCATCTGCTGGTTTTTTATATCACTTACAAATTAACCAATATTGATGCTATTCCTTGATTGCATATTTGTTTTTAATTGATCTTGGGGTATATTGGTCTATAACTTAAGCCGTAGTTTTATATTCGCTCTATAAAACTGGTGATCACAGAGGCATTACAAATTTTTCATGTGTGTAAGAATTAAATAGACGGTTGGTTTCAGTTTCGATTAGCCTAGCCTTCCTAGCAACTCATAGGCTATCATAACTACTTCCTCACTTTATGACGCCCCAGTAAGAAATCATGGAGTCTGCTGTGACGAAATTAATCTGTGGGAAAAACGGATCAATTCATTTTCACGAGTTAGCAGAGGTTTTCCCGCACGATAATTATCCAACCGAATCACTGCAGGACGTAACATCGAATCAAGAAAGATTTCATTTTGCTTTTCTTGATGGAAAGCGCATGGTTATTGCCAAAACAAAACTTCGACTTTGCAAAGCGAAAGATTGTCGTGGATGCAGGAATTTAAACAATTTTTGTTTGGTGATTGTCGATTTGAAAAGGACAGGTACGTTTATATCGTCCAATGTATGTTCCCAAATAGACGACTGGGGTTTAACTGCTTGGTGTAGGCCTTGAACTTCTTTAATTTTGCACGGCATAAGACATACATTCTCTTTATTTTCTCTTTATTTTAAGGCTTCTTAAACTTTATATAGCTTATAGCTACTAGTTGAACAGGTCTTGTTCCACATTCTGCAATTATGACACAGCCCAGGACAATTGAAGGGCTTGTCTTGACACAGGCAGAACATAATGTTTTGAAACATTTCATCAGCAGGTGATTCTATATTAGACTGCTAGAAACCAATTCTCTTAAACGGATGCATACAAACATTTGTTACGTGTGAATGTGCATGTATGTTTGTGTGTTAAAGAAGTAAGGAAAAGTTCAAAGTTCTTATTTATTACGTCAGCACACAAAGTACAGTGCCAGTGAAATGTGCACCCGCCAACTCAGTAATGTGTGACAAAACTAAGGATAACAGAATATGAATAAAGTAATATTAAATAAAAAAAATGCCATGTGTGATGTTTGTGTTGTACAAAACACAAATGAGTAATGAATGAGTACTGCCACTTAAGGCACGAGTTTGGTTGCGAATGTAAAAAAAGTACATTTGGTTACAGGCAAAAAGGATGTTACTTCGGCCATGACATTGCTTCAGAACAAAATGCACGGGCGCTACGAGACCATGGCCTGGAGGACCTGGACAGAACTGAGCTGTGCGCGTTACTGCTCCAGAACGACAGCCACTTCCTACCCTCTGTGAGTCGACAAGCGTGGCCCAATTGTACACAGCTCAGGGTTGGAATTTACGGACAGAATTCATTTGACGTTTGAAACGTATCACCCACTTCTACCATAGGCTTTGTTTACGGTAACTTTTGTTTGTTTGTTTGTTTGTTGTTGTCCTGTAGGTGTGCCACTCATACAACAACGGCGTGGGCGAACACGGTCGGTGCGGCGACGGCGATGACTGCAAGCGCCTCCACATCTGCGAAAGGTACCTGCGCGGACCGTGCACCTGTTCCCGCCACGCCCACGACTTCTATGAGCCCCACCCCATGAAAACGCTTCTGGATTGTGGCGTGCCCTCCCACATGCTGGGCTCCATGAGGACAGTGTACATGAACGTGGAGGCCCTGAGAGACGCCGACCACAGAGGGCGCAGATGGAACCTTCAGGGTACTCACCATACTACTATGTACAATAGTTTACACAGAGATTATCATCACCATACTACTATGTACAATATCTTATACAAAGGGAATCATCACCATACTACTATGTACAATATCTTATACAAAGGGAATCATCACCATACTACTATGTACAATATCTTATACAAAGGGAATCATCACCATACTACTATGTACAATAGCTTATACAAAGGGAATCATCACCATACTACTATGTACAATATCTTATACAAAGGGAATCATCACCATACTACTATGTACAATATCTTATACAAAGGGAATCATCACCATACTACTATGTACAATATCTTATACAAAGGGAATCATCACCATACTACTATGTACAATAGTTTACACAAAGATTATCATCACCATACTACTATGTACGATAGTTTACACAGAGATTATCATCACCATACTACTATGTACGATAGTTTACACAGAGATTATCATCACCATACTACTATGTACGATAGTTTACACAAAGATTATCATCACCATACTACTATGTACGATAGTTTACACAGAGATTAATGTCTTATCGTAGAAGACATGCTTAAAATAAGGTTGGTAACTCCCTCCTACTCCTTACTCCCCTGACCTCTGCCAGTAGTGTCTTAAAACTCCCATAATTTCTCAGGGAGCCCCCGGGGGGGGATTGTGGCCCACAGCTGTTCGAAGACGACAACCAGCCAAAGGAGCAGAGGACAGAAAGAGAGGTACCCCCCCCCCCCCCCCCCAAACATTATTATTTAAAATAGACTGACAGGGACCATCTTCAGTGATACCTGTTGAAATGTGACCTTTCAACCCCCCCCAAGGTGTCTACGGAAGTCGTCGACGACCTGCGGACACGTCTCGCCTCGGCGGAGCTGGCCCTGGTTGCTAAGCAGCAGCAGATTGACGCCATGATGCAGGAGGTGGATCATAAAGAGACGGACACCGTCTCTGTGTTTCAAGCACAGGTAGGACTGTGCTCTGAGAACAGGCGTTGCCTTGTTTCACGACAGCATGTGAATGTGAGTCCATGTGGTGTGTGGCTTTGAATTGATGTGTGTGCGTGTTGATGTGTCCCAGGCAGAGGTGTACGCCTCGGATTTCTACGCCGAACGAGCGGCGCGGGAGAAGATCCATGAGGAAAAAGAACGTCTGTCCGCATGTCCAAACATAAAGTGCATTAATTTAACGTAATTTAACGTGTTAAGATCTTGTTGAGTTTATTCTGCCCCTTAAATCCGACGATTTCTTCGGTCAACATAAACTCTATATTAACAGCAATCTGTTCTCAATTTATAGTTTGGCCGTCCTTCGTCGCAGAATAAAACGACCGTAAGATTCTGTCTAAATCAAACATTCAGCACGCCCATCTAGCTAGAATGGAATTATCCCTGTTTCGTAACCAAAGTTTGCGTCGATTGGACTATGAGGTTGGCACTGAAATCAGGTTCCTTAGATCGAATTGTCAAATATTCTATTTTTTGGGGCACCCTTATTTGACATGTACACCAAATAATGAAATGTGACCTTTCAACCCCCCCAAGGTGTCTACGGAAGTCGTCGACGACCTGCGGACACGTCTCGCCTCGGCGGAGCTGGCCCTGGTTGCTAAGCAGCAGCAGATTGACGCCATGATGCAGGAGGTGGATCATAAAAGAGACGGACACCGTCTCTGTGTTTCAAGCACAGGTAGGACTGTGCTCTGAGAACAGGCGTCGCCTTGTTTCACGACAGCATGTGAATGTGAGTCCATGTGGTGTGTGGCTTTGAATTGATGTGTGTGCGTGTTGATGTGTCCCAGGCAGAGGTGTACGCCCGGATTTCTACGCCGAACGAGCGGCGCGGGAGAAGATCCATGAGGAAAAAGAACGTCTGTCCGCATGTCCAAACATAAAGTGCATTAATTTAACGTAATTTAACGTGTTAAGATCTTGTTGAGTTTATTCTGCCCCTTAAATCCGACGATTTCTTCGGTAAACATAAACTCTATATTAACAGCAATCTGTTCTCAATTTATAGTTTGGCCGTCCTTCGTCGCAGAATAAAACGACCGTAAGATTCTGTCTAAATCAAACATTCAGCACGCCCATCTAGCTAGAATGGAATTATCCCTGTTTCGTAACCAAAGTTTGCGTCGATTGGACTATGAGGTTGGCACTGAAATCAGGTTCCTTAGATCGAATTGTCAAATATTCTATTTTTTTGGGGCACCCTTATTTGACATGTACACCAAATAATGAAATGTGACCTTTCAACCCCCCCAAGGTGTCTACGGAAGTCGTCGACGACCTGCGGACACGTCTCGCCTCGGCGGAGCTGGCCCTGGTTGCTAAGCAGCAGCAGATTGACGCCATGATGCAGGAGGTGGATCATAAAGAGACGGACACCGTCTCTGTGTTTCAAGCACAGGTAGGACTGTGCTCTGAGAACAGGCGTCGCCTTGTTTCACGACAGCATGTGAATGTGAGTCCATGTGGTGTGTGGCTTTGAATTGATGTGTGTGCGTGTTGATGTGTCCCAGGCAGAGGTGTACGCCTCGGATTTCTACGCCGAACGAGCGGCGCGGGAGAAGATCCATGAGGAAAAAAGAACGTCTGTCCGCATGTCCAAACATAAAGTGCATTAATTTAACGTAATTTAACGTGTTAAGATCTTGTTGAGTTTATTCTGCCCCTTAAATCCGACGATTTCTTCGGTCAACATAAACTCTATATTAACAGCAATCTGTTCTCAATTTATAGTTTGGCCGTCCTTCGTCGCAGAATAAAACGACCGTAAGATTCTGTCTAAATCAAACATTCAGCACGCCCATCTAGCTAGAATGGAATTATCCCTGTTTCGTAACCAAAGTTTGCGTCGATTGGACTGAGGTTGGCACTGAAATCAGGTTCCTTAGATCGAATTGTCAAATACTCTATTTTTTTGGGGCACCCTTATTTGATATGTACACCAAATAAAGTAAATAAATAAATAAACAAAATGTAGGCTTCTGGGGTTGTACAGGCCTTCCTTTAAGAATCAAATTTTTGCACCATTTCAGAATAAAAAAACACATATTTGATCCTCGATACTTAAATCGGTCCTTTGTACCCATATGCACGTTTATGTGTTGTTCCTTAGGATACAACCTTAATGAAAAGCTTTTTTCAGAATTTTAAAAGAAATTTGTTACTACAAACGCTGTATTCATTTTAAGGCTTATTTTTATAACGATTAATTTCATTCAACAACAATACTTGATTTAGATAAGATTCAAAAGAAATAACTCAAGAAAGTTAACCCGCAATGCAATGTAATACATTTTGTTATTTATAAAAAATGATTTCGCTGGTTTTAATGACAAATACCTAGATTCATGGGCAGCACAGTCCAAGAACATTCATTTATTAATTAAATGTTAGAACAAACATTTAATCAGATTAATTATGAAAAACAACTAACAAAATCACAGTATTCCCACTGAAATATATTCTATGCCACTTTTATTCAAGAGAGCTCAGAACTAGCAGAGTCTATAAGGCCTTGTCAAATAGCCTCGTTGCATTACAGGGATCTTCAGACATGTACTATCCTGACTTAAAGCAAAAATAATGAAAAAAATTTTTAAAGAAAACTACCACAACTAATTCCTCAATGTCAGCTGGAAGTGTATTTGGATATTTTTTTATGTAACTAATAAATTATGTGCAATTCCATTCTGAAAAGCTATGTTTATTACATTTTATTAAATGCCTTAAAAAAGTATCAAATCATTTTAAAACATTATTTCAACATTTAAAGCAGTGATATTTAACTGAACATTTCTGTTTCAGATCTGAAATAAAACTGAAAAATGCCTTCTCCAACAACCTTGGGTTTAATCGGAGGCGGCGGAGGTAGCCCCTTCACCTTTACTGGGGAGGAAAATGGAGCCACTTTAAAGCAGCTGAATGTGTGGGTAGGAGGCTGGCAGGTGAAGGGTGTTCAAGTCTTGCTCACAGATGGACGTGGAAAACTTTTTGGCAAACAACTGGGTCCTAGTCAAGAGTATGTATTTCAGCCTGGTGAGTGTTTCACCTCTCTGTCGCTATGGGGGAATGGAGCAGGTACTCGTCTAGGTGCCATCAAATTCAAGACAAATCGTTCTGGAGAGTTCTTTGCCAAAATGACCGACTGGGGACTGAAAACCGAATACCCCATGGATGTTGGCTCAGGAATCTGCCTCGGGGTTGTTGGAAGAAGTGGCTCTGACATCGACAGCATGGGCTTCATGTTCCTCAATGCTGTCAAGTCAATGGTTTTGATGAACGTCAACTACCCAACAATGAACCAACTTGTACCTCAGGTAAATGTTGAAGAAATCAAATCCATCACCTACGACAACAACACCACATGCGATCAAGACAACCAGATTAAATCCTCCAAGAAGATTACACAAAAGTCTTCCGCCGCCAGGGATTTTGGGCCCCATGAAAAGATATCTCATTGGGCCCCACCACCCCAGGCCACACCAACTATGCAACTGCTAAATATATACACCTCCAGAACCCAATGGACCCATTAAATGCTTTATATAACTACCTTTGCAGACTTACAACTTTCTTGAAGTCCAATACTTACTGTACAATATTTACTGACTGTGAGTTGTGAAAATAAAACACTGCAAATCTCAACATTCTGCATACAGTTGAATTCACTATAGATGCAAGATTGATACCCTCTATAAGAAATGTGCTAAAGGCTGTCTTATAAAGTTTAAACGCCATTTTAATGATAACATTCTTGTTTTGACCATTTTCTTTACATTAATGAATAACATAACATAAATGTAACTTAAATATACATTAGTAACTTCAATTAGAATAAATTAGCATTATCTATTGAAGATGATATAACATGAAAAAATTTAATAAAATCTACAAGATTTTTTTTTTAATTGCCACTGCTCAGCCTTATTCACCAAGAGCCCAGCGCCGAACCTTCTTGCTAGCAAAGTCTCTGATCAAATCTTTGAAGTCCAGTTTTCTAGCCAACTGACTTTCAATGGACAGCATGGAAAGACCACAAAGTCTGTCCTGGGACATAGTGGACCTCAAATAACTTTTTATCAGTTTTAGCTTACTGAATGCTCTCTCACCACCAGCAACCGTCACAGGCAGTGTGCAAAATGTACGCAAAGCAATGCACACTTCTCCAAAAATGCTTTCCAGCTGCATCTTACAAATTGCATTCAGGAGACCAAGAGGAGACAAGTTAGGGGGGAATGTGGCAGCATATACAGTGTTCAGGTGTTTTACTTCATTTTGAAACTCCAGTGTAAGATCTCTGGAATATTTCAAGATCAGTGGTTGGCACACAAAAGGGACTTTATCCTCACTAATCTGCCCAACTTTCAGAACAGCAGAAAATTCTTCTACAATCTTGGCCGTGGTGTGGAACCTAGTGTCCAAGTCACTTATGATGTTGTCCATAGCAGTGAAAAACACAGTGTTCCGAAACACATTTGCTGCATTTTCCTGAACTGTCTCCTCTTGAGAGGTCTCACCATGGAATCTCTTCCTTTTCCTCTGGCGGCTGTGTTCCCTGCCAAATAGAGGTGCAACATTCATTTGTGTAGCAATCAGTGTTGCCTCAGACAGGAGAGACTCCCATCCATCTCTAAGAGCCTGCATTTCTTCCTTTAAGGCACTGATATTGGCAGCCTCTGTGTCAAGTGAGATTTTTCCTGACTGCAGAATCACATTCCTGTCCTCAATAGATTGCAGTACTTTCAGCCAGACAGTGAGGAGGACAATAGCGCTGAATGACATAAAGTAGTTCTTCAGACCACTAGCTTCTGATCTGGCTTCACTGGTGAGACTACATGTCTTAAGTATGATATCAAGGGCCTTGATGACACTAGGTAGGTGTTTTGCTACAGGTTTAACAGCGTTAATCCTTGCACTCCAGCGGGTATCGGAGAGGCGATGTAAAGAGCAACCCGTTTTCTCTTTGTAGATGGCCCATCGCTCAGGGCTGGCACTTACAAGTGTATAAAGGCGATTGATGCAACCAAAAAATGTTGATACTTCTGGACTTGACTCAGCAGCATGCACACCTACAAGATTTAAGGTGTGGGAGGCACAAGGTGAAAATGTAGCCAGAGGATTTTTCTTTAATATTTGGGCTTGGACTCCCTTGACTTTCCCTGACATGTTTGCCCCGTTGTCATATCCCTGCCCTCTGCAATCTCTGATGTCTATTCCTTGGTCATGAAGCACATCTTCAATCATCTGAGCTATCTCACTTCCTGTCTTTTTGTGAAAGTCCTTGAATTCAAGAAACCGTTCCATTATCCCCCAGTCATCTGTTTCTTTGTTATAGCTCACATATCTTATGAGCACAACATTCTGCTCAGTATGGGAAAGGTCTGGCGTTGCATCACAGATGACTGAATAATAAATAGCATCCTCCCTCTCCTTTAGAATTCTTTTCAAAACTCTTTTGCCACATAATTCAATCAACTCATTTTGAATGTCAGAGCTCAGATAATGTGTCACCCTGGTTCCCTTTTCTTTGTCCCTGACTTTTTGTAAGTGTTCATTCAGCAGTGGGTCATAATGAGACAAGAGCTCTAGTGTGCCTAGGAAATTACCATTGTGGATGTCATCTAGGCCTTTGGTTTTACCCCTGAAAGGTAAATTCCTTGATGCCAAGTGCAGTGTTACATCTAGGATTCTCTCCAAGAGAGCTCTATTTTTCTCAATTGCTATTTGTATCTGCTTCTGCAACTGACAGTCAATGCCACTAACTGCCATTAAAGATTGTTGCAAATTCTTCCACTTCAAGTAGCAGTCTCTGTGTACCTTATTCCTCTCATGGCCTGGGAATTTATCATACATACGACGCCACTTCACATCTGACATTGTATATCCATGTTTACTGTTTAGTGCGCTATGGGAAGGTCTTTTTTGTTCATGAGAGAAAAGCACACAAGGGATGCAATATAGTGCATCAGTACATTTGCTATAAATTACCCAATCTCTCTTCACCTTTTCTCTTCTATTGGCAGCCTTAGTATACCGCAAGTATTCTGGGAATGGCTTTCCCTCTGAATCCTGTGGCATTTCTCAATCTTCATCTCTTGTGGCCAATTTCCCTACAATAGTCTCCCTGTCCATATCAGTTATTTTTTCTGGCCACAAACCTGGGTCATCTGATAGAAGACTCTCTTCCTCTGAATCTCTTCTACCTAGCTGACCATCTACTGCTTGTTTTTCAACATCCTCACTTTGTTGGCCTCTTTCTGTGCACCTTCTCCAATTTTCTCCATCCTCATCAGCTGCATCGCTACTGCCTTTCACCTCTTCCTCCACTTCCACACTCCTCCCTGACAAAACTGTATAGCTTGAAGAGGGCCCTGGCTCTGCAAAGTGTACATGATGCATACGATAAGATATCCAATAATATAATACTGTAACATCATTACCAACATTTTTGGTTGATGCACCACATAATGTTTTTTCCAGCAACGAAAAATGCAGAATATTGACCCAGATAAACCACCAGTTAACAACCATATTTCAGTCTGCATCAAAGCCATGGAAACATAGCCTACCTTTGACATGTGACTTGAAGGTATTATTGTAACATTGTCTGTCACTGACACAGAGTCACTCAATGCTGAACTGTCCAGCATCCAGTACAGACTATAGGCTATAGGCTTCTTTTGTTTCATAAAAATATCATTAAGTGGAGAAATAATTAGTCTTTGAATTCTTATAATTGGAAAGGATTTTTTTTTTGTCTTCTTACTACTAATAAAAAAATTCCAGGACCCCTGCAAATATGCCAACGCACTGCTGCTCACCTTCTTCAGTTGGGACTGATGCTGCTACATTGGTGGGTGTGTGGGGATGGGGAGACAGAGCTGCTGAGCCTGAAGTTGCATCTGTTGACAGGGGCAGCGAAAACTGGTTTAGTAAGAATAGCTTGCTGAAAGTTTGCTGCATTGATTAATGCCAAAAGAGGAGCCTAACGTAAACATTCATAATTTTCTGTGAAGAAAAAGCAAGTTACGGGAGCAAAGTAACCTGTTTCTCAATGGATTTAGCTAATTGGTTTATGCCCAAAACTCACGGACTACACCCACCTTTCTTAGTAAAAAATATTTATCGCATTTTTTTACACTCTTTACATACCGATTTTTTGCTTGCCCTGGACGAACTATAAGTCCAACTGGGTTCGTCTCCTATTCATTCTGTTCATCTCGTCAAGGGGAATCGTTTGGTTTTGAATCCAAAAGTCTCTGACCTTCCTGAGAGAAGTGGCGCATGTTTAAATTTAGTGTCTCCCTTCAAAATTGGCTATTTATTTGCATTTTTTTTCTCTTTACTTCCCGATTTGTTGCTTTCCCTGCTCGAACTATAAGTCTAACTGGGTTCTTCACCTATTCATTCTTTTCGTCTGCTCAAGGGGAATCGTTTGGTATTGAATCCAAAGGTGAAAGCTGATATTACCGTCCGTCGAGCCACCATTGACCTGCCTTACACTGGCACTGTGAAGATAACCTGCAATAACGGCAGCGTGCTTCAGTTTGACACCAGTGGTGTATACAAAGGTCTTACCTACACCGCAATTAAAGAAGTTGTTACAGAAATATAGAACAAACAACACAAGAAATTTACATGTCTGAAGTTCTGCCTGATTACCGTTGCTTTTTACTTTACTATGATTAGACTTTCTGCTTAGGAACAAAAATTCAACGTTTATTAGGTTTCATTGGTTTAGTCCTGCAGAATTTTTTTTTTATGTAATCTCTTAATACTTTGCATTTTGCAATTCATAGTTGTTTTTAAGAACCTGCACTTTAACAAAATTGCAATTATTTTTTTTATTCTCTCCATGACTTTATCTCCTTTGTCTCATTGCTACCTCTGAAGCGATCATATTCTCTAAGAAGTACAATCAGAGTTCCTCCTCCATCTCGAACTGTTCATTGAAGGAGCGCAATCGTCAACAATGTGATCTCTGTCTAGTTCCTCTCTCTAAGACGTCTAGTCAGGAGTCATTTGAACAACTCCAATACATTTGACTGTATGGCAACTCACGGCATTTGTACTTTGAGTTACTTATTATTTTCTGATGAATTGTTAGAACCTGCCCAAATGATATCGCAGTTAGTAACTCACTGAATATAGTATGTTGTTCACGTTCTTAGCATCAATGTGATTTTTCTATCATGTTTTTACAATTCATTTGTTGTGTCTAGTGGGAGACCTCATCTTACATGCAAAGCCCCCCCCCCCCCCCCAAAAAAAATGCTACACAATAAAATCTTTACAAGAATCAGCTCCGTATTCAAGTCATTTACTTGTACCACGTACCTATACGTTTTTTCAGGAAATGTATCAGTCTATGCACAAAATTGTTATGCTAATACTCTAGTACGCTTATAAACAATAATAATTATATGAACTTGACCATATTACACATGACACAAACTCTCACACTGACTGACAAATACCAAACCCAGGGAGTCGATGTCAGCCCCTGATTGGCCGACAACACCAACACAGATTCCAATACAGACATTGACCTCGATCTCTTTAGGCAATGGCCGGCCCGTCATTTTGGCAGAGAACTCTTTGGGTTGATTGGTCGTGAACTTAATGGCCACAGAGACGCGTCTGATCTCCGTTATCCCACAGTGAGAGCGAGCTGATATGCTCACTGGGGCGGAACTCAAATTCTTGTAGTTGTCCAGAACACGTTCCAAAAATGGCATCAGTTCCGTCGCTAAGCCAGACCTGAATGCCCCTCACTTGCCAACCTTCTACCCATGTTTCTATCTTGGTCAAGGTTTCCTCTTTGTCATGAGAAACAAAAGAAAAAGGGGCTCCCCTATTGCCTCCAATGATATGCTGGAATGTTGGAAACATTGTAGACTTGTTCTATCCGTTCTGAAATGGAATTGTTGAAAGGAAATTAAGGATTTTTGGAAAAAGGAATTCAATATCTAAACAAGCCTTACAACGTGAAATTGCACTTTATTAGCTTGTTCGATGAGAAAGGAGGGGTCCAAAGGCATTGTCTCGTCCCGTAGTTCTGAGAGAGAGTAGTTTTACAGGTCTATTAGCCGATGTGAGAAAACCTCTTCTGATCCATTGGGGCCCATTGACATGGATGGCCCCGTGCCCATATGCCGAGTCGGTAAAGATGTTGACCTTTTTTTCTTCAGCCCGTTCCAGGGCTCGTGTTAAAGCCATGGTTTCAGGCAGTTGCGCTGATGCTGGTTGTGGTATGGTGCCTGTGTCGACAGTAGCCATGCGTTCTCCTTTGCTCTCAACCACGGCAAAGGAGGCCACATTTCCATCTTTTCCTGTGTAACAGCAACCATCCGTGTACAATGTCATGTCCGGGTCCGGTAACGGGGTGGGGGAGAGATCTGGCCTCAACTTCATATCTTGCCTTGCCAATGCCTCACAATCATGTGGTAGGTGCTCAGCGGTGGTCATTCCTGTTGCCATGTTTACGCCACCAGAAATAAAGGTAATGTGTGGTTGGCACAAAGTTGACGAAATTTTTATTTTCCGAGCCGTGGAAAAAGTGAAAGCTCTGGAATTCAAGAATGCCATCACACCATGCATGGTGTTGACGTTGAGTGTGTGGCACATCACTATGTGTCCCGTCTTCTCCACTGCCTTGGTGATGGCTGCTAGATGTCTTGCACAGCCAGTCTGTCCTAACTCTACGCTATCAAGTTTTGAGCTGTAATACATTAAGGGTCTCCTCTCCCCACCCTCCTTCTGGAAAAGTACGGAATTTACAATGCTGCCTTTTTCATATACATCAAGGTAGAATGGGAGGCCATAGTCCGGTGTGGCCAAATGTGCAGCCTGGCCTAGACTCTGTTTAGTCTTAGTGAATGCCTCCTCAGCCTCAGGTGTCCAGATGAGGCGGGCCTGCGGTTCTCTACAGCCAGCCGCGGTGACAAAGTCACGCAGGGGTTGGGTGTGGTTCACGTAACAAGGGACATGGTTACGGCTGTAACCATTGATATCATATTAGCCATATTCAGGGTTGAACTCGTCTCCTGGGGCCCATGGTGCAGCCCTGGAGACCATTTGATGTGGAGCACCAGGGCCTTGGGTTGGAACGTGACTTGCTCCGCGTCCTCAACCACAAAATATTAACAACAAAGAGCATTGCATAAAAGATATTTTATCTTTAAAGTTTGAATTATTTTTTTTTCAGATAAATCAGTATTTTATTATAGAATAATATCGTTGCACTTTATTGAGTGTACTAAATTATTGTATATTGTAACAAGAATTAATCAGCAATGCAGCAATTTGCTTCAGTTACATTTATGTTTTCTATATCTTTGCATAGTGATTTACAGTACTTCATGTATAACATATTCACTCCCTCTCTTCTGCATTTGGCCACATGTTTTCATCAACATCACATCTTATGTCTTCTCTGGCAATGCACCTTGGGAAGAATCTTTTAGAATGTCTGATCCAACCCTGTCAAAAATTGTGGCTCTTATCTCATCAGAGATCTCGTCATCTTCCTCTCCTTCCTCTTCTCCCTCTTCCTGCCATTCTAATCTCTCCGCCAACCTGTCCTCTTTGATGCATATTTCCAAAAAAGCCATTCAGAAGCTATCCCCTTTTATCTGCTTGCTATGAGCAATGAGGCCATACACAGGTCACCTGGGTAGGTTGTCAGCTGTAAACAGCACTCAGCTGTGTTTGGAATTATTATTATTTCATTTTATTGTCAATATTTTAATATTATTTTCTATAGTTTTGTGTGTCGCTGCAGCAGAAATGGACAATCATTTTTTTCATCATTCTGTTTTGATTGTGTTTTTAACTGTTTTGAACAAAGTGTGTTAGCATTTGAAAAATGTGCTGCAAAAGTATAGTGTTTTGTAGTTTGTGGACTCTGCCTGAGAAAGGAGCTCATGAATTTTGGTAACTGTGGTGACTTAATGCATTTTGTGTGAAAGCAGTGAAAAGTGTTTCACAGTTTGCTCCACAGACTTCTGTTTTGCTGACTGTGTAAAGAGTTTTGACAATGTGACTTCAGTTTTTACCGATGCTTGTTAGCAACTGAAAAAAACTGTAATGAGATTATTAAAACCGAGCCAGTTATTTATGCAAACGTTTTAAAAAAGTAGATGATCGCATGTTGTTCAGGCTTTATGTAACCTGGGTGATGTAAATAATCCTTGCTTATCCTCTCTAATCATTGTTCATTCAAATAATAAAACAAGAGCTAGCGATCGGCCTTTTGAAAGAGGTGTGTAAACACATCAGTTACTAGTTGTAGCCTACTTTGTAGGAGCAAATGGTGCAATTTACTTAAGAGGATGTGTGCCAAATAACAGTTTTCGTATGCTTTTGTTTTGTGTTGATATGGTAAAGGGGTGTACGTGGCACAGGAATGAATAAGTTTGGTGCCAGCATCTCATGAAGTAGAAACCTTCCCTTTTCATTTGGTTTTGTTGTGAGGAATGTAGCAATTCTACAAAAATGTTTAGCGCTATGAGACAGTAGGAGAATGCAAGTCAGTTAGCGGTTGATAGCTTGCACAAGAATGAGGCGAGGCTTTGGCAGAGCTAGCTCAGGCGGGCAACTCGGACATCCCCTAAACTCCGCCTCAAACCAATCAACCATTCACAAACGCCCACTAACACTAAACGGTCTTTGTTCAACCAGTTTCACTCAACACTGAATCCAACTGCTGCTTTGCTGCTGCCGCGCCCAACCCATTGCTGGTCATTAAAGGGGCCCTATTATGCAAATTTTCAGGTTCATACCTTTATTTAGGAGTTCTAATAGAATAGGTCTACAAGAATAGGTTTGCGCATTTTAACGTTCAATAAACTATGTATTTTTCCTAAACTGCCTGAATCTGAAGGACTACTATTCACTCTGTCTGAAACGTTCCGTTGTAGCTCCTGTCTCTTTAAGGCCCCCCCCTTCCGACTAGCCAAGTCTGTTCTGATTGGTCAGCTTGCCAAACGAAGGGAATTTGCCTTTTCGCTGACAAAACCAACGTATTCTCGCCACGGTGAAACCACCCGTCCTCCGCTCTGACTGGCTCTGGTTGAGGGCGTGCCAAACATTATTCAGATGTGTGACTTAGTGATGTAGATAGGTTACTGAAGAAAACACCGGACGAGACAAACGAGGCGTTTTAGGCAGTTCAGGAGCAGTGTTTTCTGTGAGAGAGAGTAGCTCCATTTGGCGTGGACTATTGGGTTTGTAACTTTTCAGACCTTTTACATGCATAAAAAGCTATTTAAGATACTAAAGGAAAGGGGAAAACCCAAAAAGCCTAATAGAGCCCCTTTAAGTGTTTGAAATATTGCCTTGGGTGGGAAAGAATTTCAAAGAAGCATACTGACCACTGACAGCAACTTCTGTGTATTGTCATGATGAGTGCAATATTGCAAGCAAATATTCTGAAGTGGTCCTTACTGAACTGTGATTATGGTTTAAATTGTATTTCTTAACAGGCTGTATTGTACAACTGGGCATTTTTTGTCCCATTTTTAGCAACAATATCTCAGCAAAATTACAATCAGATCCTACATTAAGCTGTAAACCACGTGTTGCCACGTTGCCAAGAAAGCCAAGCACTATCTCATTGTAACCTGTTTGTGTCTGAAGCTACGATTTTTGTATATACTTAGAATTAAACTTATTTAGTGATTATTATGTAGCCAAAACAACGGTATTGGTATTTGGTGACATAGATTGGATTTATCCAACACATCTCTGCGGACACATTGTCACGCTAGTTTTTGCAATAATAATCATCATAGTTGTACAACTATTGGTTTGTTTGTTTGTTTGTTTGTTTGTTTGTTGGTATGTTTGTTTGTTTGTTTGTTTGTTTTGTTCATTGTCGTCTTCTTGTTGCCCTCTTCATTACAGACCACTGAAGCTCGACCTTTGACCTCTCTCTCGTGTAAGACATCTTTAGTGCTGTACTTTTAACTGCAGTTTTTAATTTCACAGCTGAATTCAAATCCTTCACCACGATACAGGTACTTGATCTCTGCAGATAAGAGATAAAAACCACTTTGCCCTGATGCTCTGCCCTCTGCCGTTGAGCTGTTAAGGAAAGAGGGCAATATTCTTCTTCTTTATCTGCTCGTCTTCTCCGACCACTTTGCCCTGATGCTCTCTCTGCCGTTGAGCTGTTAAAGAAAGAGGGCAATATTCTTCTTCTTTATCTGCTCGTCTTCTCCGACCACTTTGCCCTGATGCTCTGCCCTCTGCCGTTGAGCTGTTAAGGAAAGAGGGCAATATTCTTCTTCCACTTTATCTGCTCGTCTTCTCCGACCACTTTGCCCTGATGCTCTGCCCTCTGCCGTTGAGCTGTTAAGGAAAGAGGGCAATATTCTTCTTCTTCTTCTTCCACTTTATCTGCTCGTCTTCTCCGACCACTTTGCCCTGATGCTCTGCCCTCTGCCGTTGAGCTGTTAAGGAAAGAGGGCAATATTCTTCTTCTTCTTCTTCCACTTTATCTGCTCGTCTTCTCCGACCACTTTGCCCTGATGCTCTGCCCTCTGCCGTTGAGCTGTTAAAGAAAGAGGGCAATATTCTTCTTCCACTTTATCTGCTCGTCTTCTCCGACCACTTTGCCCTGATGCTCTGCCCTCTGCCGTTGAGCTGTTAAAGAAAGGGCAATATTCTTCTTCTTTATCTGCTCGTCTTCTCCGACCACTTTGCCCTGATGCTCTGCCCTCTGCCGTTGAGCTGTTAAAGAAGAGAGGGCAATATTCTTCTTCTTTATCTGCTCGTCTTCTCCGACCACTTTGCCCTGATGCTCTGCCCTCTGCCGTTGAGCTGTTAAAGAAAGAGGGCAATATAAGTGTTGATTAACTGCAAGACTTCTACGACCACTTTGCCCTGATGCTCTGCCCTCTGCCGTTGAGCTGTTAAGGAAAGAGGGCAATATTCTTCTTCTTTATCTGCTCGTCTTCTCCGACCACTTTGCCCTGATGCTCTGCCCTCTGCCGTTGAGCTGTTAAAGAAAGAGGGCAATATTCTTCTTCTTTATCTGCTCGTCTTCTCCGACCACTTTGCCCTGATGCTCTGCCCTCTGCCGTTGAGCTGTTAAAGAAAGAGGGCAATATTCTTCTTCTTTATCTGCTCGTCTTCTCCGACCACTTTGCCCTGATGCTCTGCCCTCTGCCGTTGAGCTGTTAAGGAAAGAGGGCAATATTCTTCTTCCACTTTATCTGCTCGTCTTCTCCGACCACTTTCATATGCACTCCGCACAACCTGGGGGCACCTACATGAAAGTGAACCAATGGTAATGTCACATCACTGAGTTGAAACCTAAGACACACCCTAATAAGTGAAACGTGGGTGTTTGCACTGCGAATATTGCAAATACAGAGGAATCGCAAAAAAGACCATTTCTAAAATAGTTATAATTTATTGGGGAAAATATTATAGAAGGAATTGTGACAGGTATTGTCTTTGTTCGGCATGGTAGTGCAATTTCCTCCTCCATGCTATCCGATCTACAAAATTATTTGACACAATTCTTATAATAAATAATAATAGATAATTAACGAATGGACTAAGCTTAACAGGTATAACAGTCTACAGGTGAACTAGGTCTAACTAAAACAGTCTACAGGTATAACAGTCTACAGGTGAACTAGGTCCAACTAAAACAGTCTACAGGTATAACAGTCTACAGGTATAACAGTCTACAGGTGTACTAGGTCTAACTATAACAGTCGACAGGTGTACTAGGTCTAACTACAACAGTCTACAGGTGTACTAGGTCTATCTATTACAGTCTACAGGTGTACTAGGTCTAACTAAAACAGTCTACAGGTGTACTAGGTCCAACTAAGACAGTCTACAGGTATAACAGTCTACAGGTATAACAGTCTACAGGTGTACTAGGTCCAACTAAAACAGTCTACAGGTATAACAGTCTACAGGTATAACAGTCTACAGGTGTACTAGGTCTATCCATTACAGTCTACAGGTGTACTAGGTCTATCTATTACAGTCTACAGGTGTACTGGGCAGGTGGACTAGGTCTAACTATAACAGTCTACAGGTGTACTGGTCAGGTGGACTAGGTCTAACTATAACAGTCTACAGGTGTACTGGTCAGGTGGACTAGGTCTAACTATAACAGTCTACAGGTGTACTGGTCAGGTGGACTAGGTCTAACTATAACAGTCTACAGGTGTACTGGTCAGGTGGACTAGGTCTAACTATAACAGTCTACAGGTGTACTGGTCAGGTGGACTAGGTCTAACTATAACAGTCTGCAGGTGTACTGGTCAGGTTGACTTACATTTTCATTATACAGTTTGGTAGAGAAATAAATATGGGGTTGTTTTGTACAGAAAGGAATTCATAAAAGCATGAGCATGTTTGACAAAAGACCTGAGCAGGTTTGATAATACCTTTGTAATGCTTCACAGGAATAAGGTGAAGCCTTGCAAAGTCATACTTTAAAAAGGAAAATAGAAACAACAGCTACAAGTGAATTACATAGAAAGCAATTTGACAAATACATAAACTACACCACCTCAAATAGTTTATGTTCTCATCCCCATGCACACAGCACCAGGTTGTCAGACCATTGCTTAAACTGTATGTGAACTGCTGCTTCCCAGAAACTGAAATAATCCAGAGCTAGCCCATCGCATGTCCGCACCAGATTGTTCCAACATCTGGTTACTCCTAATTGCAGCTTTTTTTGTCACTCTTCTCAAAGCAGTCTGGAATCTGTCTGGTAATTATGTCTATCCATACTCTCTCGGACCTGATAACAGTTAGCCTGTCTGGTAATAGGGCCTATCTATACTCTGATCTAACAGTAAAAGCAGTTAGCCTGTCTGGTAATAAGGCCTATCTATACTCTGTCTGACATAGCAATAATAACAGTTTGTCTGTGCAATAGAAACCTGCAAACGTTTGGAACGAACACGCAATTTATTTTTGGAAGTTTAGTAAATCAGGCCCTGAGTGTCCCAACAGTGATGAGAACCTTCTACCGCAACTTGAGAAGTTTGCTATAGGATTAGAATTGAGTGGCTTACATTGTAATGCTTTTCAAATCAACCTATTTAGCTGTCAACTAACATGCAGTTTCTGGTGTTAGGCAGCTTGAATAGTAGCTGCATATTAAAAAAAACTGTGTTACTGTGTCCTGTCATACCCATACCCATGTCTATATCTGTGAATTATTAGATTTTGTAATAATAGACAAATAGACAAACCTTTGCCTCTTAACCTGCATGTCCTTCAGTTGACCACAGGGTGGTAGTAGAGGGACAGTTGCGAATATGTACATAACTGAAACGCGGCTGCCATGGGATAATTATCACAATTAAATAGACAGCAATTGGGCACATGGGATTAAGTGACCCGAACCTAGCAATGGACTATGGTCTTTTAGATGACATTTTTGATTAGTAAAAATAATAATAAGTATAAAATTGTTTAGTGAGACCACAAACATGCATGGTCGAAGTAATCGAAGTCGCCTGTGATCTACGCTATGTTACAGTCAAGCAAGCGAACGTATGTGACGTCATGGGCATCCATACCGTACCTAAAGTAGTGTCGGACAGATGCTGCCGGGAGGAATAGACAGGCAGTACTGCACATTATACTAAACCCAACAGTGTATTGGAGTCATGGAGAGAGTGCCCCCTTCAAATCAGTTCAGCGCCGTCAATGTAAGAGTTAAAAAAAAAAGTTGGGTTTGGTAAAGGAGAAGGATGAGAAATGGACCACTATCCATACATCTACAGTCATAGAAAAGGTGAAAAACGTACAGAATAAGGCTGACAGGGACATAGGTATGACAGTCCACCTTTGAAATGCTCTTAGAAATGCATGTAAGGAATATGAGTGGGAAAGTCTACGTTTGATATGCTTTTAGAAATGAAGGTCAAAGGTCGGTGCATTTCAGTTGTCATTATGAAGTACCACTCAAGGTGTGGCAGAGGTCTTCAGGTACTTAGGGCAGATCTTTTAATGGCAGAATAGCCAGGGTGAATAGCATGTACCATTAAGGGGTATCACACCAGCAATCACTTTTGTACCCTTTTTTTTCTATTTTGGTTAATTTTATTTATGAGGTTGTATTTACATTTTCATTACATTTTAAGGTAATTTAGCAGACACTTTTATCCAAAGCAATTTACGATGAGATTACAGCGAGCGACCCCCTGGAGCAAATCTTAAGTGCCTTGCTCAAGGGTACTTTAGGTGGTGTTCCCAGGTGGGATTTGAACTCATGACCTTTTGGTCACTAGGCCACCACTTCCGTCTTGTCTATTGTGTTCAAAGACGGAAATGTTTTTCAGGGAAATGAGCCATGAGGAAATGACTATAAGGCTATCTGTTACCATGGAAAATGATCCACAAAGTGAACAGGTCAAATCGAAACACTAGTCCTTAAAATTAGGTTGACCTCCTGATTTGACATAGACTATATCTTTTCATCTGTTAGGGAATGTGTGAGTTTAAAGGAGGAAATGGTTTTTGAGGGCGTTTATAGAGGGAAACAAACAATGAAGAAATGTCTCCATTTACAACCATCAAGTTCGTGAGAAAAAAATTACAAATGCTGCATCCCAAATTGCATACTACTTCTATTTAATAGATACTGCAGCTGCTCTTATAGTACTTACTGCTGCATGCAGTAGGCAAGCTAATAAATATTCTACAACTATTTAGTACATACTGCAGCTGCCCTTACAAAGTACTTACTGCTGCATGCAGTAAGAAAACTAATAACTATTTTACTACTATTTAATAGATACTGCAACTGCCCTTACAAAGTTACTGCTGCATGCAGTAGGCAAACTAATACATATTCTACTACTATTTAATAGATACAGCAGCTGCCCTTACGAAGTTACTGCTGCATGCAGTAGGCAAACTAATACAAATTCTACTACTATTTAATAAAGTGAGAAAAAAGTCACAAATGCTGCGTCCCAAATTGCGGACTACTACTATTTAATAAATACTGTAGCTGCCCTTACTAAGTACGTACTGCTGCATGCAGTGGGCAAACAAATAAGTATTCTACTACTATTTAATAGATACTGCAGCTGCACTTACTGCTGGCTTTGACTGCTGTATTTGCTGCTGGGTTGATAGAACATTGAAAGACAAGAAGGGCTGGATTTAGATGAGAAATTTCCCTGGACCTTTTGAGTCAGATCTGCCCACTACAACTTACCTTGCAAACACACTTTAAATTATGACTCAACCTTTTCTATCAAATCTAAAATAACACTGTAATATGTAGACTGTTATAGTTAGACCTGACCTATTTGAAATGTGGAACTATTTGGATGTTTATTGTGCAGTAGACGCACTGAACTATTTACTTTACTTGATTAGTGGACAGTAAATGATACTACACACTAAATGAACACAGACGTACTTTAAATCGTTGTTTTTCTTGTGTTTGTGACATAACTTGTGCATGCTTCGTATGTATCTTAATTAAAACATTTTTTATAATAAATAAAAAGAACTTACACAAACGTGAAAGAAAACATTTGCTCACTTAGGTATTCTAGATTTTCTGTAAAAATTTGTTTAGTCAGACCCGTTTAAAAAAACTGGTTTTTAACCACAGTCCACATAGTTCATAGTTCACATAGTTCAGAGATGACAACGTCTGTTTCCCAAAAGTGATGATGGTCTGTGTTGAAGCTCCACCCACACATCCAGTGAAGCCAGGGACACAATGACATCATATCCAGAAAGCCAATCATAAGCCAGGGACACAATGACATCATATCCAGAAAGCCAATCATCAGAAGCCAGGGACACAATGACATCATATCCAGAAAGCCAATCATCAGAAGACTTGGCTGGAACTATTAATATCCATATAACAGGCTCTTATGTGAAGTCCTGTGCAGTATGTGAGACAGTATCAACCAGTCTTTCCACATCATTCCGGTAAAAGTATGGAGAGGAAAAATAAACGGTCAATGAGCTGCTTCTGGCGATAAATTATTCACAATAATCTCTGCCTATGTTAAATTGTTGGATTTGAAAAGGTGATTGAAAATAGTTTTCAACTAGGTTGCTTATTTCACTGTTTGGATCCTTAATAATAATAATAATAATAATAATTCATTGTATTTGGTGGTTAGCGCTTTTCTCAGGACTCAAAGCGCTTCTGTAAGGGAAATTTTGGCATCCTCACGGATGTTCAAGCCTAAGCTGTTGTTCCAATGTGGGGGAAGGGTCAGAGTGAAGACCAGGTCACAAAATAGACAGTATGTGCCTTTTGGAGACACCTGAAGGCTAGAAGTTTGTGTTTTTTGTCATAACATTAAGTCATGTCTTAGTTTCCTGCGTACATGTCTTTAGATATGCTGATTATGAACATGTGATCCATCTTGTCCAATGGAATGATTGTTTATCTTATAGACCTATATACTCGTTAAAACCTTGTCAACTAATCAGAACTTACTGTGTCGTTAGACTGATATAACTGTGGTATTTTCTCTGTGGACAGACGCTGACTCAGACTCTGCAGTCATCAATACAATTGTACTAGATCTTTTCATGGTTTCTCCCTGTCATTAATTGGTTATTTTCTGTCATAGATTGAAATTATCCATTACACTTTACAAATAGTCCTGGAGATGACACTAACATATTAAATATTTGTTAATGTTATGGAAGGTGTGAAGTAAGCATGGGGACACTAATGCAAATAAATAGAATACGGTAGCTGTTTAAAATGGCTGTATGTAGTTTCTCAAACCCTTACCGTTTGCTTAGTTTAACTATTTTACCTAACCTTCGCAAAGAAGACATGTAGGATGCTCGTGGTCACTGCATGTTGCTAGCACGATCAACGACTATACTCCAAGTATGATATTCTCTTCCTGATTAGTGACGCACTTCCTTGTGCCATAAAGCAATTTGTCACAGTTCCGCGGGAGATTGTAACCAGTGGCAGACAAAATTTGTGTCAAATATTGTCAAATATTGAGGACAAAAACAGCTGTCTGTACAGAGAGTAATTATAGCAAGGGCTGGACAAAACTAAGGTGAATTGGAAGAAACCAAGCCCTCACCACTAAGACCAAGCCCTCACCACTATGAAGACACCAAGCCCTCACCACTAAGACCAAGCCCTCACCACTAATACCAAGCCCTAACCACTGAGACCAAGCCCTCACCACTAAGACCAAGCCCTCACCACTAAGAAGAAACCAAACCCTCACCACTAAGACCAAACCCTCACCACTAAGAAGAAACCAAGCCCTCACCACTGAGACCAAGCCCTCACCACTAAGACCAAGCCCTCACCACTAAGAAGAAACCAAACCCTCACCACTAAGACCAAACCCTCACCACTAAGACCAAACCCTCACCACTGAGACCAAGCCCTCACCACTGAGACCAAGCCCTCACCACTATGAAGAGACCAAGCCCTCACCACTAAGACCAAGCCCTCACCACTAAGACCAAGCCCTCACCACTGAGACCAAGCCCTCACCACTGAGACCAAACCCTCACCACTGAGACCAAACCCTCACCACTAAGAAGAAACCAAGCCCTCATCACTGAGCGTTGTGGCCTCTGCTTCTTAACACCAGGGCCAGTGGCAGGCATTTATCACCCAATTTAAACAGATAGATAGATAGATGGATGGATGGACGGACGGACGGACAGAGGCCTCTTACAATGTGCAAAGTGCAATTCACCTTTACAACATAGGGATCTACACTGTCTGATTGTTTGATATATATAACTATCTCACCTATCCCTATTGGGATCTGCCTAAACCATTGATCAACGACAAGAGCAAATATATGTATGCGCATCTGATTGATTATTTTTTTAATGTCACCATCAATATTACAAAGATTGACAGACTGTTCACAAATAGCCAGCAGCAATAACACTCTGGATTCCACGTTTCAGAAAAAAATTGTATTTTTTTTGTCTTTTTTTAAATACATTCTTTCTGCATACTGTTTTTCTCAATGCTATTTGTCTAATAATCTGTTTGTTACAAATTGAATTAATCAAACACTTTCAAACATTGCGATGAAAAGTGTTTAATTGTAATGATGTAATGGACATTATGTTTATTCATTACATAATTGTTGACAGCTACCAAAGGTTTTAAAACGAAAAATCACACACCTTGAGCAGGATTGATTCATGAACAAAGACAAATTATTTTAATCAGAAATGTATTACATGCAGTCATACAACATAAAAGGGAGAAGTGAATTTAATTGGAATGCTTTTTTGTTGTTGTTGATATTTTACTTCAGCAAAAAGAACTACTGTGTGCAAACCATGAGTTGTCCGCCATTGGTTAGGAGCCATAGACGTCCCAGGTCATAGGTCACATGCTTCATGCTCATGCACGTAGGAATATTGACCCAGGAAGTGCCCACAGGATTACTTTCGGAGACGCCGTATCTGCCAGGTTGGGACAAGAATTGTTCATATAGTACACACTTAAACAATATGCAAAAAACAAATAGCAGTTTAAATATATTTTATGTAAAGTTCTGATTTGTCCATGCTCTGCTTTGTATTCATAGCGCAATAGGCTAATGAACCGAACATGCCTTAACTTACATGCCTTTTTTTGCCATCACAATTCCCTGCATTGGCGGTAGAAAATAGAACACGAAATCTAACCCACGTGTGAAATGTGTAACTATAAAGCACTTCCTACCTTTGGTAGACTTTCCCATCCAGGGATACCCCAAAGACACTGCCATCTGAGGACACTTCGATCATGGTTAAACTGACCC
This sequence comes from Galaxias olidus, assembly GCA_026901105.3. Taxonomy (NCBI): domain Eukaryota; kingdom Metazoa; phylum Chordata; class Actinopteri; order Galaxiiformes; family Galaxiidae; genus Galaxias; species Galaxias olidus. Next base: position 61,355 of record JAPMUY010001131.1, read on the forward strand.
CTGTGACTTGCTGCCAGCCGGAGTTCTGACAGGTAAGAGGATTGACAGTCTGTGTGTGGGAAGAAACGAGAGCAAAAAGTCAAGCATGCGGTTACCATGGTTACGTCGAGAGCAAGACACCGTGCGTTGCGAAAAATGTTTTTAAAGGCTTTCTTAGCAGTAATGGATTTAACGGTGGCTTGACATCATGTAAATCTGTGAAATGTTTATATCTGTTATACTTATTGATTTATACACAAATATTGTTTTGGGGGTAAAACATTGTTAAGTGCACGAGGGCGTATATGAAGTATTTTAGAGAAAAAAAGGCAAACAGACAAATAGGAAGCGTTATTAAATGATAAGTGTAGGTGCAGTTGATCCGGTGATAAGGACTGGGGCTCACCCTCATGACGTAGACAGTGTTGTTGCTATTGACTCCCCAGCAGCCCAAAGGCCCACAGCTGAAGTACTTCAGTGACCCTGGCATAGTAACCCAGTAGACGGAGCCTACCCCATAGAAGCCCTGGGTGTAACCGCTTGGTAAGCAATACCCTACGCCTTCCGCGTTCGCCCCCACAGTGTACGGATTACCACCGGCGTCCACCTGCTTTAAAGTCAGACCTGTCAACACAGGGAGAGAAAAACAAAAAGAGAAAAGACAGAATTTGTCAAATGTATTTACAGAACAGGTAGCTGCTACCTCTAGACCAGGACATAACCACAGTGTTCTCCTTACATACCAGGAACCGGGGTCCAGTTGCCTGCCACAACTTTGTAGACTTTGTTTTCGAAATCGACCCCCCACGTCCCCGCTGGTCCCACGGACATGTGGATGACATCGGGGTATGGAAGATGATGCCAGATGTCATTGACCAGGTGGAGAACTTGTCTGTAGATGCTGATCGCGACCACTTGTCCCTGTCCAGCGTCAATCTTTATGAAGTTAAAACTCGAACGTGGACCCTCTTCACAAGTCCAAGCTGTCAAGAATCACAAACATGCAAATATTTATGAAAATCAAAATGTATTTACACATTTTAAAAAGGAAATCTTGAATTATTGGAAATCCTGATTTTCCTTTTGTAGATGTGGATGCAAAGTTGAAAGATGGGTGCAATGTAAATGAATCTTTGTGTCTTTCTACTCACTGTAGTTATTGGATCTGAGAAACTGTACATTGTAAACGTTAATTAAAAGTTTAAGTGATTGATTAAAATTGCCGTGCAATATGAACGGCCTCTCAACTCTCAACATAAACGATTAAAGATACATCTTAAGTGTGAACATCCAGAGCTTGAAAATAAATGTCTTACCCTGAGAGCAGGTCACATGACCCAGCAGCAGCAGCAGGAAGGAGGAAGTGATGCTCATGATGGAGGGTGATCAGTGGATTTGTGGTCCCAGTAGTGTCGTGTTCAGAGGCACCTGTCACCTTATATAGCCCAGTGGACAGAGAAATGCCCAGATGGACCGCCTATTCCCACAAAAGTGACAGTGGTCAGGTCTACTGGAATCCCCCAACCAACCCCCTTCCCCCCCTTCCTTCCAAAACGTGTTCCTGGTACTACAGGTAGCACCGGTGAAATCTACTCGTATCAATAACGGACAAATGAGAAGTATACTGTTAGACTGTAAGCCCAGAGCTCAGTTATCACATCCCTAATCAGACAGGGCAGCCCAAGTTTGATATTTGTTTACATAGTTTATATTTGTGCAATTATAAAACGACACATACCTAAATGCATTGTAGTACAAGCGTTGACATAGACCACTGTTACAAAGGTTCAACCTTGAACACTGTAAGAGGGCTTTGTTATATAATAAAATGACAACCCTAATGAAAAATATTGTGACATCGTAGAGCCGCCGGAAATATGTTTCCTTGGACTACATGTTTAACCTGTGTGGGGTGTTTGAAATATGTTTCCTTGAACTACATGTTTAACCTTTGTGGGGTGTTTGAAATATGTTTCCTTGGACTACGTGTTTAACCTTTGTGGGGTGTTTGAAATATGTTTCCTTGGACTACATGTTTAACCTTTGTGGGGTGTTTGAAATATGTTTCCTTGGACTACGCGTTTAACCTTTGTGGGGTGTTTGAAATATGTTTCCTTGGACTACATGTTTAACCTTTGTGGGGTGTTTGAAATATGTTTCCTTGGACTACATGTTTAACCTTTGTGGGGTGTTTGAAATGGACTGTTTCTTTGTGGGGTGTTTGAAATATGTTTTTGGACTACATGTTTAACCTTTGTGGGGTGTTTGAAATATGTTTCCTTGGACTACGCGTTTAACCTTTGTGGGGTGTTTGAAATATGTTTCCTTGGACTACATGTTTAACCTTTATGGGGTGTTTGAAATGTGTTTCCTTGGACTACATGTTTAACCTTTGTGGGGTGTTTGGCTCGTTTTGACCACTTTTTTCTACTACTGCTTCGTAGAAAATATATACAATTATGTACTTTTTCATTCTTTGATTCCTTAGCCCTGACTTATTTTCTGTGAGGATTATGGAAAACAACCTTTAATTTAGTACACATGTTGCATCCTATTTATTTAATTTAGTACACATGCTGCATCCTATCTATTTAATGTAGTACACATGCTGCATCCTATTTATTTAATTTAGTACACATTCTGCATCCTATCTATTTATTTCATTTATATTCCTAATAGCTATGGTAAATTTGGATGATAGACAATTTCTCAAAAGTCCCAAACCCACTCTTGTCACCACACACACACACACACACACACAGAAAGAGATAGTCATTGCCCATAGGCATTCTCTCCCTGTGTTCCTTTACAAGATCACGTTACAATTTCACACGCCTGCCTTTACATTGCGACATTGTTTTCTCGGTGGGAATGCTTCCTGGTGACCCAAAGGTCATGAGTTCAAATCGAGCAAGGCACATAACCCCAAATTACTTTAGGCGGACTGTCCCCGTAATCTCATTATGTCATCTCATTGTTAATTGCTTTGGATGAATCTGTCTGCTAAATGATAAAAAAACACATGCATAATTGTGAATAATTGCCTCCATTTTACGATGTTGTCCCCTTTGGAGCTAAAAGAAAGGCAAGATAAAAAAGAAAGGCACAATAAAGAAGGAGGGCAAGATAAAAAAGGTTGGCAGTAACTTTTGTACACACAAGTTCCTTTTAGCTGTTCAACGTGTGTGTGTGTGTGTGTGTGTGTGTGTGTGTGTGTGTGTGTGTGTGTGTGTGTGTGTGTGTGTGTGTGTGTGTGTGTGTGTGTGTATAATGTGTGTGTGTGAAGAATAAGAATAATAATAAGAGGAATAAGGATGATAATAATAATAATACCTTTATTTATATAGTGCCTTTTAAAACAAGGTTACGAGGTGCTTTACAATAACAATGACAGTAAAAAATAATTTAGACACAGTAAAATCACACTGTAAAATCACACAGTAAAATCACACAGTAAAATCACACAGTAAAATCACACAGTAAAATCACACAGTAAAATCACACAGTAAAATCACACAGTAAAATCACACAGTAAAATCACACAGTAAAATCACACAGTAAAATCAGGTAATACAAATAACAAAAAATAAACTAACAACCAAAATAAAAGGCGGTGGTTGAATAAGTCTGAAAAGGACTAGCTAAATTAGAGAAAAACGACATGATTGACAATAATTGTCACATGATGTCACATAACAGAGGTTACGTGATTTTCACATAACAGAGGTCAATAGCAAACATACGTTCATATTTCTTATAATTGCGATAAAGACCACACGTCATTAAAGCATTGCTGGGTAAGTTACCTTTCTACCATGCCTCATTATTAAAACACAAATCCAGTAGTCATAGGACACGACTATATCACCCTTGAAAGCCGCAAAGTGAATACAGAACTTGTTAAATCAGCTTTCAGGTTTTTTGCCTGGGATAAATGGAACAAGATTCAACAGGAATTGAAATTAGAGCAGATTGTTTCTGTTGAACAATTTATACTTTTACTGGAGGATTTGGGAGCTGAAGAGTGTTCTTGTTTTGGTTGAAACTTAAATATTGTACTATATTGTAAATATTGTATTGTAAACATTTGCATTTATTTTTGCTTATTTTATTTATTTATTTATTTTTATGTTGTTGTTGTAATTTATATATTCTGCCGTTAAACATGGCACTGCTGAAAAAGAGACCTGGTCTCAGTCGGTTAACCCTGTATAAATAAACTAAATAAATAAAAATTATATGTCCTGATTCGAGTAATTTGATACATGGATAGTTTTTTCTGTCTTTGATAGTGCAATGCAGGGTGTCATAAAAAACGTTATTACTGCCATCCTTTGGTTAGAAATATGAACTGCATGCCGTTAAATTGCAGTCATATATTACAATTTTATTTTTATTTTATAATACGTGGAATTATGAGTATACTATTGAAAAATAATACGATGTTATATTAGATTTCATCTATAAAAATTTTTATTATTAGAACTGTCAATAATAAGACTAGGCATAGGCCTCTATTTTGTAATGTGTTATGAAAGCAAAATTATTACCATATGTTTCTGCTATAGCTGCTGCTGGGTAGAATTTTAATTTTCGCTCTCTACTATTGGCCTATCGATACCGTGAACTAGGCTATATCACAAAGTAGGCTAAAATTTGCATTTCGCTTGTAATCCAAAGAGCATCGCCTATGATACAAAAGAGTGTTTGGGCCTGATTATCCTGACGGAACTTCACAGAAAACGAGGAGCGAACAAGAGCCAACAAACTCTAACAAGTTTCGTCGGGGTCGTTTAGGGACAATCTTTCTAACATTTTACAGCAAATACCAAGAGGGAATTTGACATCCAGTTAAAAGCAAAAGTAGATATGACTGAAACTGAAAGTTTGTGCATTTACGTTAACGGGAAAAAGGTATGAGGAAGAAGATTTGCTTATATTTTGTCTCACGCCATAGTATTGCTAGACAGTTATTTCGACGCCAAAGGCTATGAATTAGGCTACGCTAAAGGACTCTACAGGATCTTAAAACAAACAAAAAGTCTGATATAATCTATAAATATGGCAGAAAATGCAGTGCTTGTCTGCAAAATATGTGGTAAATATAGTCTATGTTTATGTTGCAAATATATTTTGCCAGACAATGCATTCAGGCTTGTCCATTTGATAGCCTAAGTAATGTTTCTTAATCTCATTGTTCTTTAGTAAAACATTTTTTATTCTAAAGTATATGGTTGGTATTTGTGGTTTCTCGTTCTCGTTGGCCCTGTGATAGACTGGCGACCTGTTCAGGGTGTACCCCGCCTCTCGCCCTATGTCGGCTGGGATAGGCTCCAGCCCCCCGCGACCCTGCATAGGATAAGCGCTATAGCTAATGGATGGATGAATGGATGTTTTTTTTTGTTTTTTTTGGTCAACACATCGTTGTAGTGCTAGATAATTGCAATCATGAAAAAGTCTCTGAAGATAAGCGCGTAGTCAAACCAGATTGCTTAAAGTCAACCAAAAAATATATATAAATTGTATTTTAATTAATAAATAATAAATAAATGTGTTTCTCGTTAACAGGTGACCGACAGCAATGCAGACCCAGAGAGCATGCTGCTGCCCTATCTCCGAGAGAGACGTATCCTTCCGTCAACTAAAGACTGGTCTCCAGCGAAAGTGTTGGATATAAATACATTTATGGATAGTTTAGTACTTAATTTACTGTATTTGGGATAGTTCAGTGAACTGGAGAGAAGGAAATTAACCTTTTCGCCAGTGGTGTTATGTGCCGTTAAATCAATAAAAACTGAACTGTAGAAGCATGAAGATATCAGCAGTAACCCTGATTTTTACGTAGAACTGGAGAAAGACAGTCTTATGTCAACAATAAACTGTAGAATCCTACTTGTGGGGTTTTCATTGCACCACATCAAACATTTTATTAGGACATGCATTAGCATTAATCTTTTCAAATGTAATTCTTCTTCTTTATCGAAGAACGCTTAAAATAGATGGTGGTTCATGTTGGCAAGCCAGCTTTTACAAATCCTTTAGTTTACAGACTGTAACCAGCGCAGAAGAAACTATTTTACAGTAGAATACCCTATATATACTGCTTTAGTGACTTTATCGCTGCAGCATATATGCTTCTATATTTGACTGTTAACCCTTAAAGTGCTACACTTAATAACACTTTGAAAGCGCTTTACAAATAAAATGTATTATTATTATTATTATTATTATTATTATTATTATTATTTTTATTGTTGTTGTTAATATTTAATGGTAAGGGTTATGGTTGACCGTTTAAAGTCCTAAATGCCGGTTTCTATGGGTTGGTTAATGGTTCAAGGTTCAAGGTTAACAGTGTGAGAGTATGTGATTGACAGTTTTTATGTGCTTGGACTTTTTTTATGTATGTAATCAAGCTTGCGGCTTGACGGGTAACCAGAAGTCTGTCAACTCTTGTTTTTTTACCATTTTTCTCAGCAAATTTTCACCAAATCGAATTGAATTAAATCGTTCACGCTGCACTTACCAGCAAAGGTCACTTGTAATGTTTTAGTGTGACTAGGAATGTGTGGAAAGGGAAAGGTTGCTTGAATCTAAGAGTAAAAGCTGCCGTTAGCTAATGTGATTATCTCACCAAAGCCAGATGCAAGCTACGCTTTTATGGGACAAGGCCATCGAATCAAATCCACCAATAGGGCATGTAGCCACATTAGGCCAAAGAGCAGATGTTTCTGATTGTAGTGATGTGATTTGCCCTGTCCTTGACTCTTGAGTGATTAGCTTGTGCCAGCCAAACTGCTACTGCTGATCCAGTGGCTGCGTGAGAAACAGAGTATGTTGTTGTTGTCTGGTAGTTTGTTGTTGTTGTTGTATCACTTTGTATTGCTGTTAAAAACAACAGCTCATGGCTTTAGTACTAATATTATGTATAACAATAGATGGATGCACACACAGACTGGTATGTCATGGATTCAGACAGAGGTTTGTTTTGGGAAATACAGTACCACTTTAAATATTTTACAATCTATTATTTTATGACTATATTATCCCCTTGTCTACTTCACTTTTATTTCACAATTAGTTTTTGGATATCTTGTATATCAAACACTTTATATAATCTGTTTTGGGGGCGTTTTTATTACCTCCTTGACTGTGTGTGTGTCCAGTGCTGCTGACAGGAACTAAGTATGGCTGTGGGGGAGGAGGGTGTGGCGCGTGCACCGTCATGGTGTCCAGATACCAGCCCTGGACCAAGACCATCCTGTATCCTTTCTAACTTTGGCTTTGTGATGTGAGTGATGTGCTACACCATTAAAACACACTGTAGAACGGGTCTGACACCATCCTGTATCCTTTCTAACTTTGGCTTTGTGATGTGAGTGATGTGCTACACCATTAAAACACACTGTAGAACGGGTCTAACACCATCCTGTATCCTTTCTAACTTTGGCTTTGTGATGTGAGTGATGTGCTACACCATTAAAACACACTGTAGAACGGGTCTAACACCATCCTGTATCCTTTCTAACTTTGGCTTTGTGATGTGAGTGATGTGCTACACCATTAAAACACTCTGTAGAACGGGTCTAACACCATCCTGTATCCTTTATGACTTTGGCTTTTCAAAGGTCATCCTCGTTAAAGTCTACTGTAAGATCATCCTGAGTGATGTGCTGCACCATTAAAACACACTGTAGAACAGGTCTAAGACTATCCTGATCTGCACCATTAAAACACTGTAAAACAGGTCTAAGACTATCCTGATCTGCACCATTAAAACACTGTAAAACAGGTCTAAGACTATCCTGATCTGCACCATGAAAACACACTGTAAAACAGGTCTAAGACTGCATCTGTATTCAAACACATGTTTAGTTTCTTTCACTCGTGTTTTGAAAAGCCACTTCTCAGCCAACGCTTGTCTTCTGCCGGTCTGTCAGCTCCATGGAGCTGCTGTCACCACCGTGGAGGGGATCGGCAACACAGAGAGACTGCACCCTGTGCAGGTACCACACACACACACACACACACACAAAGAGAGACTGCACCCTGTGCAGGTACCACACACACACACACACACACACAAAGAGAGACTGCACCCTGTGCAGGTACCCCATACACACACACACACACACACACACCGAGAGACTGCACCCTGTGCAGGTACCACACACACACACACACACACACACACACACACACACACACACACACACACACACACACGGAGAGACTGCACCCTGTGCAGGTACACACACACACACACACACACACACACACACACACACACACACACACACACACACACACACACAGAGAGACTGCACCCTGTGCAGATACACACACACACACACACACACACACACACACACACACACACACACACACACACACACACACACGGAGAGACACACACCTTGTGCACACACCACACCACACACACACACACACACACACACACACACACACACCGAGAGACTGCACCCTTCTTAGGTACCACACACACACACACACACACAGAGAGACTGCACCCTGTTCAGGTACAACACACACTGGATTGATAAAATAGTTTATAATATCACATTGTAAATAAGTGTGTGTGTCCATGTCTGTACAGGAGTGTTTGTGGATTGAAACACTAGTTTATAACATCACATGGTACAAGAACAGTGTGTGTGTGTGTGTGTGTGTGTGTGTGTGTGTGTGTGTGTGCCACCATGTCTGTACAGGAGCGTCTGGCCAAGGCCCATGGCTCTCAGTGTGGCTTCTGCACCCCAGGAATGGTGATGTCTATGTACACTCTACTCAGGAATAAACCACAGCCCACCATGGAGGACATCACAGAGGCACTGGGGGGTACACACACACACACACACACACACACACACACACACACACACACACACACACCGAGAGACTGCACCCTGTGCAGGTACCACACACACACACACACACACACACACACACACACACACACACACAGACGTGTTGTGAGAACCAGTCTCTCCCTGCTTGAGGGTAAACGTTATCATGGTGCAGTACGCTTCTTTTTTTTTTGTGTATTTTTAAGTTTCTTTCTTTTTGTGTATTCATACCGAGTTCTCTTTCAGGAAACCTGTGTCGCTGTACTGGTTATCGTCCCATTGTCGATGGTTACAAAACCTTCTGTCAGGTATATCATTTTTCATTTGAATATGAGAACAGTTAGTTAGGTTTAAAAACAGCTTAGCCTAAATTATTTTGTTTATATCTTAATTTCAGTTTAAGAACCATTATGTTTTAAAACAAATTAGCCCAACACTTTCTGTCAAGTTTATAAGTTATGCATTATTTGTTTTGACTGATCAATTCAACGTTTTGTGTTTAGGAGGAAAACTGTTGCCAAGCCGACGGTAACGGGGGTGATTGTTGCCTGGAGGGGAACGCCACTGTACAGGAACAGGTGAGTGGGTTGTGTAATGCACATGTCTCTGTCAGCCAATCAGCTGTATCTCCACGACAGTCTGACTGTTTGGCTTGATTGTTGAAAACAGATATTTCCTCCCAGGACACAGTGTCTAACCCTCTCGTCTTGTGATATCCATGCATACTACGTAACAGTTGCTTCTGTCAAAGTAGTCCTTTGTGTGGGAGTTCCTATTCACACGCAGAACTTTTCTGCTCCTCCGCTGTGTTCTAATCTAGAACATTCCGCAGCTGTTTGACCAAGAGGGCCTCCTCCCTTTGGATCCCTCCCAGGAGCTGATCTTTCCTCCAGAACTCATCGTAAGGGGCTCAGGGACAAATGTGCTGACTCATAGTTAGCTGCTGTTGGTAACAGTGACTCTGCAGAATTACACCGTAACGTCTGGGTGCAGGATGAACGTACCTAAACTGTGAACAAGAAATTTAAAAAATTCTTGATTTGATACCAAGTTGTTTTGTTTTATGAATAAACATTTCCAGCCATAACGTCAAGACAGTTGGAACAACAGTTTATTTTTTACAACCACTCTTTGTAATTGTCCAAACAAACGTTCATGCTTTCTGCTTCCACACTCCCCGTAGCTGATGGCGGAAACACAGACCCAGAGAACGCAGACCTTCCATGGGGAGAGGGTCACCTGGGTGTCCCCCGTCTCCCTGGAGGAGCTGCTGCTGCTGAAGAGCAGACACCCACAGGCTCCCCTGGTGATGGGAAACACCAACATAGGTACTTACCTCACCATGCTAGTGATAGTAGTGAAACACCAACATAGGTACTTACCTCACCATGTTAGCGATAATAGTGAAACACCAACATAGGTATTACCTCACCATGTTAGTGATAATAGTGAAACACCAACATAGGTACTTACTCTCATCATGTTAGTGATAATAGTGAAACACCTAAATAAGTACTTACTCTTACCATGTTAGTGATAATAGTGAAACACCAACATAGGTACTTACCTCACCATGTTAGTGATAATAGTGAAACACCAACATAGGTATTACCTCACCATGTTAGTGATAATAGTGAAACACCAACATAGGTACTTACCTCACCATGTTAGTGATAATAGTGAAACACCAACATAGGTACTTACCTCACCATGTTAGTGATAATAATTAAACACCTAAATAGGTATTACCTCACTATGTTAGTGATAATAGTGAAACACCAACATAGGTACTTACTCTCACCATGTTAGTGATAATAGTGAAACACCAACATAGGTATTACCTCACCATGTTAGTGATAATAGTGAAACACCTAAATAGGTACTTACTCTCACCATGTTAGTGATAATAGTGAAACACCTAAATAGGTACTTACTCTCACCATGTTAGTGATAATAGTGAAACACCTTAATAAGTACTTACTCTTACCATGTTAGTGATAATAGTGAAACACCTAAATAGGTACTTACCTCACCATGCTAGTGATAATAGTGAAACACCAACATAGGCACTTATGAATAATTATAATGTCTGTACTAATAATAAACAGTAATTAATTGGTTAAGAAAACTGTAGGCTATGCATTAAATAATTTTAATGTATGTATTACTAATAAACAATATTCATGAATTAGTTAAAAATATGTAATGGTTTAACTGCACCCTTTGAATTTTTGTTTTGTTCTTAAAGGCCCAGCCATGAAGTTCAAAGGAGTCCTGCACCCTGTGATCATATCCCCCACCAGAGTGGAGGACCTGTTTGAGGTCACCCAAACACCAGAGGGTAAACAGACTGTGCTTTTACAAAAACAACTTTACACTTAGAATGTTATCTCCAGGGGGTTTCTCAGTCCAAATGAATGACACCTCTTGTCTCTGGATGTATCTGAGTGAACTCATGAGAACAGTTAACTGTCTGTGAGTGGGCTATTTTTATATGTATAAGATGTGTCTTTTTGTATGTGATGTAATTTTGTTTAAGTGTGATGGTATGTGATGCGTGTTTGTATTCTTATGTAACATGATGTTTGTGGGCATATCTGTGTGTGTGTGTGTGTGTGTGTGTGTGTGTGTGTGTGTGTGTGTGTGTTACATGTGTATCTCTCCCAGGTGTGTTAGTGTTTGTATGTTATGTAATGTGTGTTTGTGTGTGTGTTTGTGTGTAATGTAATGTGTGTGTTTTGTATGTAGTGTAATATGATGTGTGTGAGTGTGTGTGTGTGTGTGTGTGTGTGTGTGTGTGTTTGTGTGTGTGTGTACGTGTGTGTTTGTATGTAATGTAATGTGTGTGTTTTGAATGCAATGTAATGTGTGTGTGTTTTGCATGTAATGTAATATGATGTGTGTGTGTGTGTGTGTGTGTGTGTGTATGTAATGTAATATTGTGTGTGTGTGTGTGTGTGTGTGTGTGTGTGTGTGTGTGTGTGTGTGTGTGTGTGTGTGTGTGTGTGTATGTAATGTAATGTGTGTGTTTTGAATGCAATGTAATGTGTGTGTGTTTTGCATGTAATGTAATATGATGTGTGTGTGTGTGTGTGTGTGTGTGTGTGTGTATGTAATGTAATATGGTGTGTGTGTGTGTGTGTGTGTGTGTGTGTGTGTGTGTGTGTGTGTGTGTGTGTGTGTGTGTGTGTGTGTGTGTGTGTGTGTGTGTTTGTATGTAATGTAATGTAATGGAGAGTGTGTGTTTCTCCTCCAGGGGTGTGGGTGGGCGCGGGCTCCTCTGTCTCCAGAATGAGGTCTCTGTTGGAGGGTCTGGTGGGCAGTCTGCCCCTGGAACACACGGAGCTCTACAGAGCTCTGCTCCAGCAGCTGGCTAACCTGGGAGGACAGCAGATACGGAACGTGGCCGTGAGTCTCATCAGCTACCTCAACCAGGACCCAGGATCTAGTTTACACTACGGGGCCCAACAGGGCTAAAGAGCACCTAGTTTACACAACAGGGCTAATCAGGGTTAAACACGGTCTAGTTTACACTACAGGGCCCAAGAGGGCTTAAGAGGACCTAGTTTACATTACAGGGCTAATCAGGATTGAACAGGGTCTAGTATCCACCACAGGGCCCAACAGGGCTAAAGAGGACCTAGTTTATATTACAAGGCTAATCAGGGTTAAACAGGGTCTAGTTTCCACTATGGGGCCAATCAGGGCTAACTAGGACCTAGTTCATAATTCGCTGATAGCAGATGCTAATCAGGGCTACCCAGGGTCTTGTCTTAGTTCAACAACTGGACCTCATCCCTAAAGGTTAATACAAAGCAAACTGCTACAAAACATCTGTGTGTGTTTTCCTGTGTGTTGGTGTGTGTTTGTAGACTATTGGAGGTAACATTGTGAGTGCCTATCCAAACTCAGACTTGAATCCCGTGTTAGCTGCTGGGAACTGCAAACTCTGTGTCATCTCAATGGGTGAGTGCAGAAAATATTCTTTATGTTTTTACTTGTTTGCATAAAAGTTTGTATGAATTCTTAAAAACACTGGTTCCAGAGGGAAAACGGAAGATTGTATTGGATAAGGACTTCTTTGTTGGTTTTGGTAAAACAATCCTGAAACCAGAAGACATTGTACTTTCTGTATTCCTGCCTATCTCTAGAAAGGTAAGAAGAAGCAACAATTTAAAAGAAAACAATTACAAACGTATAGATCCACAACAATGAGCTAATATACTGTATTTAGAGACCTTAAGTGTCCTTGCTGTAAGATTTAGTGAATGGATTTTTAATCACTCAAATCAGTTGATAGATAGTTCTCTACAATCTGACTCCCTCTCTCCTAAATAAATAAGTAGGTGTATCTCCTGTGTCCTGTAGGGGGAGATAGTGAGGGCATTCCGCCAGGCCCCACGTAAGGAGAACGCCCTGGCAACGGTTACCACGGGGATGAGGGTGATGTTCTCCGAGGGTTCTAGAGTTGTCCGGGAATTGAGTATCTACTATGGAGGAGTGGGAGCATGCACCGTCAGCGCCACCAATACCTGTGCTGCCATCATAGGACAGTAAGCGCCTCACACACACACACACACACACACACACACACACACACACACACAAAGACCTGTGCTGCCATCATAGGACAGTAGGCCCCTTACACACACACACACACACACACACACACACACACACACACACACACACACACACACACACACACACACACACACACACACACACAGAGACACACACACACACACACACACACACACACACACACACACACACACACACACACACACACACACACACACACACACACACACACACACACATACACTAAGACCTGTGCTGCCATTGTAGGACAGTAAGCCCCTTACACACACACACACACATACACACACACACACACACACACACACACACAAAGGCCTGTGCTGCCATTGTAGGACAGTAAGCCCCTTACACACACACACACACACACACACACACATAGGATAGCACCACACACACACACACACACACACACACACACACACACACACACACACACTCACCCTATCCACACCTATGCTGATGACGTGTAAAAGACGCCCCCTCCCGCCCTGCTCCACCCTGACCCAGGCCCTGGGACGAGGGGACCCTGTCTGAGGCCTACACCAGCCTGCTGGAGGAGCTGGCTCTGCCCCCGTCAGCCCCTGGAGGGAAGGTGGAGTTCAGGAGGTCCCTCACGCTCAGCCTCCTGTTCAAATTCAACCTGCACGTGCTGCAGAGACTCAGAGAGATGGTAAGACTCATTCACTATTATAAGAATTATACATCTCTTTTGTACAGAAATTATAGTTTTTTTAACAACAATTAGGTAATTTGTTAAAAACAATGCGTTGAGTTATATTAACTCAATCAATAATTATCGTAAGACCAAATAAATTCATGATTTCAACAGAAAGTTCAATATCAACACGTTTTAACGGGCATGGTTGAATTGTAACGTCTTACCCCTCAAATGTTTTTGATTCACACGCCGCTTTTTAAAAGTCAAATTAAAACCTTAAAATCTTTACCTATTCAATGTCGTATTTGGACCTCATTCGACCTAAGTTCAAAGTTCATCCTGTAGTCCAGTGTACCCTGCAGGCTTCAGTAGGTGGTTAGTCACAAAACAACACCACCACCAAACTAAAAAGAAATCAGAATTTACAGTTGTGAACTTGTGGTTAGTAGCCCAACAAAATCAAACAAACTCATTTCTAAAAGGTGGTTCAGAATAAGCCTTGTGGTCCTGTGCCAACACATCCTGGTTCTGCTCCACAGGATGTGATCACAGAGGATCTTCCTGAGGGCGTCCGCAGTGCGGTGCAGCCTCTGCCCAGACAGCTGCAGCCCAGCATCCAGGACTTCCAGGTGGGACTGGGTCACTGTCAGCATCAGGCCAGCTGGAGATTTAACTACACTTTGTGCTTTCATTATTTCTAGATATTCTCCTTCTCCTTCCTGCTCTTCCTCCTCTTTGCTTTCTTCTGTCATCTTTCTCCTTCTATTCATTCCCCTTAACTACTTTACCTCCTCCTCCTCCTCTTCCTCCTCCTCCTCCTCCTTAGGGTGTGTTGGAGGGTCAGGGCAGTGTGGACCCAGTGGGCCGTCCCATGATGCATCGCTCCGCCTTCAGCCAGGCCACGGGGGAGGCTGTGTACTGTGATGACGTCCCGAAGACGCAAGGGGAGCTGTTTCTGGTGCTGGTCACCAGCACACGGGCACACGCTAAGATCATGTAAAACTAGTTCACACGCTAAGATCATGTAAAACTAGTTCACACACTAAGATCATATAAGTCTAGCTGACTTGCTTAGATCATGTAAGACTAGTTCACACGCTAAGATAATTTAACACTAGCTCCATGAGATTGTTCTTTGAGCCTTTGAGGTTGTTTGGACACCTGTGATCTAATGTGTAGGTATTTATAGTTTACAAAAACCCTGTTGGAGACCAGTGATCTAATGTGTAAGGGTTTATATTAACCTCGTTAGAGACCAGTGATCTAATGTGTAAGGGTTTATAATAACCTCGTTAGAGACCAGTGAATGTGTAAGGGTTTATAATAACTCCGTTAGAGACTAGTGATCTAATGTGTAAGGGTATATAATAACTCCGTTAGAGACCAGTGATCTAATGTGTAAGGGTTTATAATAACCCCGTTAGAGACCAGTGATCTAATGTGTAAGGGTTTATAATAACCCCGTTAGAGACCTGTGATCTAATATGTAAGGGTTTATAATAACCCCGTTAGAAACCAGTGATCTAATATGTAAGGGTTTATAATAACCCCGTTAGAAACCAGTGATCTAATATGTAAGGGTTTATAATAACCCCATTAGAGACCTGGACACCAGTGAGGCCCTGAGGCTCCCAGGAGTGGTGGACGTCATCACACACACTGACATCCCCGGGAGGAAGGTCCGCACCTTGTTCGGCTACCACGAGGAACTACTGGCTGAAAAGGAGGTGCGGTACGTGTGTGTGTGTGTGTGTGTGTGTGTGTGTGTGTGTGTGTGTGTGTGTGTGTGTGTATGTGTGTGTGTGTGATAATATAGTATCCCATTTAAACTCATGTCAACTCAAATGAAAAGTTTCGTATTAAATAAAGGGAACTGAAACTGAACTGAACAACTCTTATTAATAATAATATTAAGAACACCCTTTAATTTGGAGGTGAGATCAAATTGAGTCTCTGTTTTTTAAACTGGGTTCTCATCTTTGCCCGTCAATCACCAACTGGGTCAGCGGCTCTTTGAGCTGTCGTTCACTTGACGTGTTAGCGTGTTAGCATGTGGAGGTGAACACGCGTGTTGTATGTCCTGTTCCTCCAGGTGTCATGCGTGGGCCAGCTACTGTGTGCCGTGGTCGCTGACACCAAGACGCACGCAAAGTGTGGAGCAGCAGCCGTGAAGGTCTGCTATGAAGACCTGCCGCACCCAGTCTATACCCTGGAGGTCTGTGGAGAACTTCATAGCAGTAATTCATAAATAGACATGAATAAAGTGAATATACTATAAGTCTACACCCTGGAGGTCTGTGGAGAACTTCATAGCAGTAATTCATAAATAGAAATGAATAAAGTGAATATACTATAAGTCTACACCCTGGAGGTCTGTGGAGAACTTCATAGCAGTAATTCATAAATATAAATGAATAAAGTGAATATACTTTAAGTCTACACCCTGGAGGTCTGTGGAGAACTTCATAGCAGTAATTCATAAATAGAAATGAATAAAGTGAATATACTATAAGTCTACACCCTGGAGGTCTGTGGAGAACTTCATAGCAGTAATTCATAAATAGAAATGAAAAAAGTGAATATACTATAAGTCTACACCGTGGAGGTCTGTGGAGGAATATGAATGAATGCATTAATAAAGTTAATATAAGTCTGTACATCTTTCTATTTTGGGACTAACATGGTGGGCACGACCTTTTAAACACACAACTGAAAAATGTAATCACAGTGTTTTAGAAATTACTTATAATTATATGACCAATTTAACCATTAATCTCAAATAACCTCTGTCTGTGTATATATAATATAGCTAACAAAATGGTTACCTTCTTTTTTTATTTTCCAAACTATCTCTCTTTCCATCTTGTCTTTGTGTCTGTTTGATAGGAAGCCATTGAGAAGAAGTCTTATTTTGAGCCTCAGCGAGTGATTGAACAGGGCAACGTGACCAAGGCCTTCGAAGCGGTCGATAACGTTTATGAAGGTGAGGTGTTTTTCTTTCTCTTAGCATCTTAACAAAGAAACACCCTGTTGTTTTTCCGTCGTCTGAGAGAGGCTCTCTCCTCAGTAATGGCTCCACCACTGGACTCTGTCACCCATCCATTCCTAGTGACCAGGCTAGGAGACCCTTAGCTTGGCTAGCTAGCAACTTCACAACAGCTGTTGCCTAGCGACACCATATGTTACAGAATGTTGATATCTCTAGCAGAGGGTTTGTGATTTGGAATGTTTGAATGTTGAGTGTCACTATGCCATGTCTCAACAAATGTTCCTCAGAAGCAATGGCTTGAAGCTTGAAGAGTTGTTAGTTTTTGGGCTTACTGGAGAGAAAAAAAGACTTATCTTTAACAATTGCTATGTGTTGTTGTGTGGTAACAGGTGAGATGCGTCTGGGTGGTCAGGAACACTTCTACATGGAGACTCAGAGCATGCTGGTGGTGCCATCAGGGGAGGAGAAGGAGATGAAAGTCTATGTGGCGTGCCAGCATCCAGCCTACACCCAGGTACTACAGCCTACACCCATCCTCATTTAACTTCCTTCTAGTCTAAACTATCTATCAGAACGATACCTTTTGTCCTCATGTAAATACCTTCCAGCCTACACCCAGGTAAACTACCTGCTACCTGTTATAACTAATGAATAAATAATACATGTTGGAACTTATATTATAACTAATAATTAAGAGCTCTTTAGTACAAAATAAATACATATGTGGGACTGTTTCCTAAACCCTCTCCTGTCTGCTGTTTTTAAGGAAGGGAGACGTTCTTTTACTTGAATCGTTTCTGATGTTTTTACTTTGTTTGTAGGAGGCCGTTGCTGAGACTCTGGACATCCCTTCCAGCAGGGTCTCCTGCATCGTAAAAAGGATTGGTGGGGCCTTCGGAGGAAAGCTCACCAAAACCACCATCCTGGCCTGCATAACAGCCGTGGCTGCATGGAAGTGGGTTCCCCTGACTTTAATAATTATAATGTTTGTTGTGCATAACAACTTTAACTGCCTGACTTTAATAATAATAATGTTTGTTGTGCATAACAACTTTAACTGCCTGACTTTAATAATAATAATGTTTGTTGTGCGTAAAAACTTTAACTGGAACAGTCTACATGGATCAGCTGCTGTTAGAATCCTATGTACAGCATCTTTAAGACTCGGATCTCTTATTCTGTAATACTGTTTCATAGAACTGCCCGGCCCGTCCGATGTGTTCTGGAGAGGGGTGAAGACATGCTGATCACAGGGGGTAGACACCCTGTTCTGGGCACATACAAGGTACTGCACCACAACTACAATACCCTTTAAAAATATGATTATATTATACTGTTTTATGCTATGCTATGCTATGCTGTGCTGTGCTATGCTATGCTATGCTATCAAAACTAGTTACTGCACCACTACTAAAATACTTTAAAAAAATGTGATATGTTATGCTATGCTATATTATGATAAGCAATGCTGTGCTAAGCTATCAAAACTAGGTACAGCACTAACTAAAGTAACTAAACTACCCTTAAAAAATATTATATCATGTAATGTTGTGTTATATGACATTACGGTATATAATATATAGATATTCAATTACGATATAGATATTGAAAAATGGTGCTGAAATAGTAACACACACAGAACATGTTCTATTGTGCTCCAAAGCCTTTCATTTTACCTTAAGAGTGATCAAAATGCAAAACGTCACTTCTAGGTTACTATGAATTATTGCTTTCGATTATTATTTATTATTATTATAATTATTGTTATTATTGTTATTTTCACAAGAGTTTGGAATGTTTCGCACCTGCTTTGTCACTGATAAAAGGACTCTCTGTTGTCGTTATTCTACTCTACTATTTTATTGTTTCAGGTTGGCGATGAGTTATTCTACTCTACTGTTTTTATTGTTTCAGGTTGGCTATGAGTTATTCTACTCTACTATTTTATTTTTTCAGGTTGGCTATGAGTTATTCTACTCTACTATTTTATTGTTTCAGGTTGGCTATGAGTTTTTCTACTCTACTGTTTTTATCTTTTCAGGTTGGCTATGAGTTTTTCTACTCTACTGTTTTTATTATTTCAGGTTGGCTATGAGTTTTTATACTCTACTGTTTTTATTATTTCAGGTTGGCTATGAGTATTTCTACTCTACTGTTTTATTGTTTCAGATTGACTATGAGTTATTTTACTCTACTATTTTATTGTTTCAGGTTGGCTATGAGTTTTTCTACTCTACTGTTTTTATCTTTTCAGGTTGGCTATGAGTTTTTATACTCTACTGTTTTTATTATTTCAGGTTGGCTATGAGTTATTTTACTCTACTATTTTATTGTTTCAGGTTGGCTATGAGTTTTTCTACTCTACTGTTTTTATCTTTTCAGGTTGGCTATGAGTTTTTATACTCTACTGTTTTTATTGTTTCAGGTTGGCTATGAGTTATGGGAGGACTGTTTTCAAGTCAAATCCAGTTTATTCATAGAGCACGTTTAAAGCAGCTGTAGGTAGTTTTTTTATAAGAGGTGGTTTTGGTGGCCTCTACAGTTTGCAGTTTGTAATGATTTTCCCAATCCGTTGCAAAGATGACAGCCAACATGCTCGGGGTTCCATAGACATTACAATGTGCAAACTGTAGAAAGATATTGATAATACGTTAATACAAAACTGTTGCCTATAGTGGCTTTAAAACAGGCAGAGGTGGCCAAACTGCTGTTCATTATATACAGTATATCAAACAAAACAAAAACTGTATGGTGACATACAGTATATACTATATACAAGCTAAGTGTTAAACTGTGGTGACATACAGTATATACTATATACAAGCTAAGTGTTAAACTGTGGTGACATACAGTATATACTATATACAAGCTAAATGTTAAACTGTGGTGACATACAGTATATACTATATACAAGCTAAGTGTTAAACTGTGGTGACATACAGTATATACTATATACAAGCTAAGTGTTAAACTGTGGTGACATACAGTATATACTATATACAAGCTAAGTGTTAAACTGTGGTGACATACAGTATATACTATATACAAGCTAAGTGTTAAACTGTGGTGACATACAGTATATACTATATACAAGCTAAGTGTTAAACTGTGGTGACATACAGTATATACTATATACAAGCTAAGTGTTAAACTGTGGTGACATACAGTATATACTATATACAAGCTAAGTGTTAAACTGTATGGTGACATACAGTATATACTATATACAAGCTAAGTGTTAAACTGTGGTGACATACAGTATATACTATATACAAGCTAAGTGTTAAACTGTGGTGACATACAGTATATACTATATACAAGCTAAGTGTTAAACTGTGGTGACATACAGTATATACTATATACAAGCTAAGTGTTAAACTGTGGTGACATACAGTATATACTATATACAAGCTAAGTGTTAAACTGTGGTGACATACAGTATATACTATATACAAGCTAAGTGTTAAACTGTGGTGACATACAGTATATACTATATACAAGTTAAGTGTTAAACTGTGGTGACATACAGTATATACTATATACAAGTTACGTGCATTGAAAACCACGTTAATAGGATTCAAAGGCTTATGAATAAAAATATGTTTTGAGCCAAGACTTGAAGGAATCGATTGAAGAAGGGAGGCTATTCCATAAGTTAGGAGCTGTAAAATACAGTATATCCTCTCTGAGTTTCAGTCTGGACATGGGACAGTATATGTTATATACAAGTGCTGTGTCTCAGGAGATCTGTGTGCTAGTGCTGTGGTCTCAGGATACTATGCCCGGGGTTAAATGCTCAGGAGATCATGAAGATCAACTAGTGTATACTCAGGAGATCACTCAGACAGTGCTATGGTCTCAGGAGATCTGTGAAGACCTCAGAGGCCCGGGGGTAGTGCTATGGTCTCATAGATCTGTGTAGACCTCAGAGGCCCGGGGTAGTGCTATACTCAGGAGATCTGTATGACCATACGGGGGGGAAGTATATCTGTGAAGATATATGTATGTGACATCAGAGATACTATATACAGAGGCCCGGGGGTAGTGCTGTTAAACTGTGAAGACCTCAGACAGGGGGAATACTATATACAAGCTCAAGATCTGTGAAACTCAGAGGCCCGGGGGAATGCTGTGGTCTATATATCTGTATATACAGAGGCCTAGGGGCAGTGCTGTGGTCTCAGGAGATACCTATATCAAGGGGGTAGTGCTGTGGTCTCAGGAGATCTGTGTAGATCAGAGGCCCGGGGGTAGTGCTGTGTCTATGAATCTGTGTAGACCTCAGAGGCCCGGGGGGGTATGCTGGTCTCAAGATCTGTGTAGACCTAGGAAGTGCTGTGGTCTCAGGAGACTGAAGACCTCAGAGGCCTGGGGGGCAGTGCTGTGGTCTCAGGAGATCTGTGAAGACCTCATAGGCCCGGGGGGGTAGTGCTGTGGTCTGAGATCTGTGTAGACTCAGAGGCCCGGGGGGTAGTGCTATGGTCTCAGGAGATCTGAAGACCTCAAGGCCCGGGGGGTAGTGCTATGGTCTCAGGAGATCTGTGAAGACTTCAGAGGCCTGGGTGGTAGTGCTATGGTCTGAGGAGATCTTGAAGGAATCAGAGGCCCGGGGGGTAGTGCTATGGTCTCAGGAGATCTGTGAAGACTGTGGTCTCAGGAGATCTGTGAAGACCTCAGAGGCCCGGGGGGTAGTGCTATGGTCTCAGGAGATCTGTGAAGACCTCAGAGGCCCGGGGGGTAGTGCTATGGTCTCAGGAGATCTGTGAAGACCTCAGAGGCCCGGGGGGTAGTGCTGTGGTCTCAGGAGATCTGTGTAGACTTCAGAGGCCCGGGGGGCAGTGCTGTGGTCTCAGGAGATCTGTGTAGACCTCAGAGGCCCGAGGGGGTAGTGCTGTGGTCTCAGGAGATCTGTGTAGACCTCAGAGGCCCGGGGGGTAGTGCTGTGGTCTCAGGAGATCTGTGTAGACCTCAGAGGCCCGGGGGGCAGTGCTGTGGTCTCAGGAGATCTGTGATGTAGGAGGGTGCACATTAGTAATGTTTCATGTTATGGGATGACTATTATGAGATGTCATTATTCTATTCTGGTTTCTATTCTGGATCTGAGCTGAGTTGTAGCTAATGGAGGGACAATTGTTTTATTCTATTCTGGATCTGAGCTGAGTTGTAGCTAATGGAGGGACAATTGTTTTATTATATCCTGGTTTCTACTGTGGATTTAAATTGAGTAATTTGATTCTATTCTGGTTTCTATTCTGGTTTCAGGTTGGCTTTATGGCTGATGGAAAGATTGCTGCTGCAGATATTCGTTACTATGCCAACGCTGGCAACACCTCAGATGAATCTCTTGTGGTGGGTCTGATACCTTTACACCTTCAGCCTCTCTGTACCTGTATATGTATATTGATATCAGACCTTCAGCCTCTCTGTACCTGTATGTTGATATCAGACCTTCAGTATATCTGTACTTGTAAATTTAGATTATACCTCAAGCCTCTCTGTATATTCATATCAGACCTCCAGCCTCTCTTATACCCCCAGCCTCTCTGTATATTTATATCAGACCTCCAGCCTCTCTGTATATTTATATCAGACCTCCAGCCTCTCTTATACCCCCAGCCTCTCTGTATATTTATATCAGACCTCCAGCCTCTCTTATACCTCCAGCCTCTCTGTATATTTAGATTATACCTCCAGCCTCTCTGTATATTTATATCAGACCTCCAGCCTCTCTGTATATTTAGATTATACCTCCAGCCTCTCTGTATATTTATATCAGACCTCCAGCCTCTCTGTATATTTATATCAGACCTCCAGCCTCTCTGTATATTTAGATTATACCTTCAGTATATCTGTACCTGTATATTTATATCATACCTACTAACTGTTCTCTGTAGTAACTGCTTTGTTGACCTAATAACTCTTGAATGATTAAATCTTTTGTGTGTGTGTGTGTGTGTGTGTGTGTGTGTGTGTGTGTGTGATTCAACTTAGTTTGGGAGTGTGCATTTAGTAATTCAATGGTGTATACTGTAAATTGTAAGATTCATTGAGAGAATTTCTTTATAAAAAGTAAATTGTTAAATAGTAACCTATTGAATCTTGGAGAAATAAATCCTTTTATTTGATCTGTTTTCCTACTTTAAGATCCTAAGCCTTAAAATCACTGACATGTTGACTGTTGTGTCTTAAGATCATGGAGAAGTTCCTTCTTCACTTAGACAACGCTTACAACATCCCCAACCTGCGCGGGCATTCCTCCGCCTGTCGCACCAACTTGCCCTCCAACACCGCCTTCCGGGGGTTTGGTGTGCCCCAGTCCACAATGGTCTTAGAGAACATGATCAACGATGTGGCCATGATGCTAGGAAAGACCGCAGAGGAGGTCTGTGACGCAGCCTCACAAATCAAATCACTCACTCACTCGTTCACTCCTTCACAAACACATACAGACTCACTGACTGACACAAACACACACACACTCACTGACTGACACAAACACATACACACTCACTGACTGACACAAACACACACACACTCACTGACTGACACAAACACACACACTTTATTTTGATATTGTCCTCCGCAGAGGTGTGTTGAGCAGCAGGGACACTCTTAAAAATGGTAGAAGATAGACAGAAACCCTGAATAGAAAACATTATGTTGTGTTTGGTAGAAGATAGACAGAAACCCTGAATAGAAAACATTATGTTGTGTTTGTTTTTTATTTTTACAAACTGGTTTGTTTTTGTCTTAGGAGTTGATGTGAGGTTTTCTCATATCAGAAACATGAAATTAAACAGATCAAAACAAATTGATAGCATAGGCAATTTAATGGTATGATTTTTGTTTCATGCATTGATTATTTTTAGGTACATTTTTTGTTTCAAACTTTGTTGAGTTTCCTATTCTTTTGCTCGTTTTCTGGACAGATCCGTGAGATCAACATGTATCGGGGCCCGTCCCAGAACCACTTCAAGCACAAGTTTGACCCGGAGAACCTTAACCGCTGCTGGGAGCTGTGCAAAGCCAAGTCAGACTACGCTGACAGACGCAGCGCCGTCGCCCAGTTCAACCAGACCAACCGCTGGAAGAAGAGGGGCCTGTCAATCGTCCCCATTAAATATGGCATTGGCTTTGCAGAAAGCTTCCTCAACCAGGTCGGAGTTAACAACTATCCTACAGGATTGTTGTTACACAAACGGTTTAAATAATGAAGAAGAGCGTACTGAATTTGAAAGAAGGGTGTTGTGGACTTGATAATGAGCAGATAGGATTTGATTTATTCATAAAAAAGAGTTTTAGACAGAATGCAAAATGGCCGCCATCATACTATACTACACCATTGTTACCGTAATTTAGATTATGACGGAGTGCATGCGTGCGTGTGTGTGTGTGTGTGTGTGTGTGTGTGTGTGTGTGTGTCTCAGGCTGCGGCTCTGGTCCACATCTACAAAGACGGTTCTGTCCTGGTGAGCCATGGGGGAACAGAGATGGGACAGGGGATACACACCAAGATGCAGCAGGTACGCTTTAGTGGGCCGCCATTTATACTCAATAGTACTGAGCTTGTTTTAATAATAGTTGCTCTTTAAACTTCATTTGTATAGTTGAATTTTAATTATGCTAGCGTTCTCCAAACAGCATGTCTTCTACTCAACCTCACCTTTCTGTGTTTTCAGCCGTACCACTCATCTCTCTCTCTCTCTCTCTCTCTCTCTCTCTCTCTCTCTCTCTCTCTCTCTCTCTCTCTCCTCTCTCCTGTCTCTCCCTCTCCTTTCCTCCTAGGTGGCTAGCAGAGAGCTCCACATCCCATCCTCTCTGATCCACTTGACAGAGACCAGCACAAACACGGTGCCAAACACCTCTCCCTCCGCCGCCTCCTTTGGAACCGACGCCAACGGCATGGCCGTCAAGGTACGACCGACAGAGGAACCCAACCCTCTGGACCTCTGTGGTGTTGAGGAGGGATACTGGCGCCCTCTGGAGGTAGCAGGGGGGAGTTCACTCTGTTTAACTCCTCCAAAGTGATACATTGTGCCACAGTCTTGTCTTCAGGGATGTGAAGCGCTTTGCGATTTGCCCGTAAACACGACTTACTTTTTGGTTTTGTTCATTTCTAGAAGGAATTTATCTCTGTTGTTAACAGTTTGTTTTTGTTTCATTTCTCTAGGACGCATGCCAGATTCTCTACCAACGACTGGAACCAATCAGAAAGCAGCATCCTGGTGCATCATGGGAAACCTGGGTAGAGTACCTTGATTACCATGTGCTGTTAAAAAAAAAAATGTCATTCACACGTAGGTACCATGGCAATGGCGGTACAATCAACAATTGTCTTGTGTTTTTGTGTGTGTGTGTGTGTGTGTTTGTGTGTGTGTGTGTGTGTGTATGTGTGTGTGTGTGTGTAGATCAACAAAGCCTACTTCCAGAAGATTAGTTTGTCAGCCACTGGATACCACAGGTAGGAATAATATGATTCATTTTGATCAAAGTCTGTAGATTCTATCAATTAGTTAGGTGATAAGAAATAGAAAGAATACTCCTAATAATGAATTTAGTGCTATCAAAGGCTACTACGATTCATACATGGAGTGTTTCAGAGAAGGAGGAGACATGCCTGTTGTCATGGTAACTTTCTAAAGCATCACTGGAAACCGAAGCCAATTCTATTATTGATTATTGTCAATGACAGTCACATAAGAAATTTATGAATTAACCTAACATCTATTTAATACCAGGATAATGTTAAACGAAACTGTGTATTCTAGGTCCTGATTGATGGGTATATCACTACTGAACGCTGACAGTATTAGTTTATTAAGCAGGATAATGTGTTTACTGCAGAGGGACATGATTACTACAGTATGTAAACTAAACGCTGACAGTGTTAGTTTATTAAGCAGGATAATGTGTTTACTGCAGAGGGACATGATTACTACAGTATGTAAACTAAACGCTGACAGTATTAGTTTATTAAGCAGGATAATATGTTTACTGCAGAGGGCCATGATTACTACAGTATGTAAACTAAACACTGACAGTATTAGTTTATTAAGCAGGATAATGTGTTCACTGCAGAGGGACATGATTACTACAGTATGTAAACTAAAAACTGACATTATTTGTTTATTAAGCAGGATAATGTGTTCACTGCAGAGGGACATGATTACTACAGTATGTAAACTAAACGCTGACAGTATTAGTTTATTAAGCAGGATAATGTGTTCACTGCAGAGGGCCTGATTACTACAGTATGTAAACTAAACGCTGACAGTGTTAGTTTATTAAGCAGGATAATGTGTTCACTGCAGAGGGACATGATTACTACAGTATGTAAACTAAACGCTGACAGTATTAGTTTATTAAGCAGTATAACGTGTTTACTGCAGAGGGCCATGATTACTACAGTATGTAAACTAAACGCTGACAGTGTTAGTCTATAAGCAGGATAATGTGTTCACTGCAGAGGGCCAGACAGCTATATGAACTGGGAGACCCAGGAGGGCCAGCCGTACGCGTACTACACCCATGGAGCCTGCTTCAGTGAGGTGGAGCTGGACTGTCTCACTGGAGACTACAGGGTACCTCCTACTCTAATAATAATAATAATAATAATATAATTATGTCTTTTTTATATTTTAAAATCTAAAGAAGCTGTGATACTACAATTAATAGATATACATATTTTTATATCTAAACTAAGTAGCTTTGATCTTACTATTTATATATGTAACTATCTAAAGAATCCGTGATCACCCACAGATCACCCAAATTGCAGTGTTTATTGAGGTTGTTTTTTGTAAAAGTATTTATTTAGTAACGTGTGTGTTTGGCTGTCCCATAACTAGACTGTGAGGACGGACATTGTGATGGACATCGGCCGGAGTATCAATCCCTCAGTGGACATCGGTCAGGTAAGACTTCATTTACATCCTACTCTCTGAGGGGATCCCACTCAGCAAAGCAAAGCTCAGAGTACTGTCACTCAGTAATGAGATGGTAAGTGTGTGTGTGTGTGTGTGTGTGTGTGTGTGTGTGTGTGTGTGTGTGTGTGTGTGTGTGTGTGTGTGTGTGTGTGTGTGTGTGTGTGTGTGTGTGTGTGTGTGTGTGTGTGAACTAAGAGGAATACATTTGACCAAAGAAAGACTTTACCTCGATTTTAATACAGTTACCTACGCTATACAAGTAGCCAGTCTACCAAAAATGTTATGATTTTCATTATCTTCATAGCAAAGCAGAATTCAAATCTAGAAAGAAACATCAAAGTCACTTGTGAAGAGGGTTATGGTCATTGTGTATGTATTATGTATGTGACTGTCTGTCTGGTGTGTGAGTGTGTGTTGCTGTCTGATTGTGTGTGTGTCTGCATTCCAGATCGAGGGAGCCTTTATCCAGGGTCTGGGCCTTTACACCCTGGAGGAGCTGAGCTTTTCCCCCAGCGGGATGCTCTATACCCGGGGTCCATCCCAGTACAAGGTCCCTGCTGTCTGCGACATCCCGTTACAGTTGAATGTTTACCTGCTGCCGGGTTCTGACAACCCTCACGCCATCTACTCCTCAAAGGTGAGCCAGAGATCCACGCGTGTAGGTCTGCTCTGCAGAGCATCGTCTCAAAGGTGAGCCAGAGATCCACGCTGTAGGTCTGCTCTGCAGAGCATCGTCTCAAAGGTCAGCCAGAGATCCACGCGTGTAGGTCTGCTCTGCAGAGCATCGTCTCAAAGGTCAGCCAGAGATCCATGCGTGTAGGTCTGCTCTGCAGAGCATCGTCTCAAAGGTCAGCCAGAGATCCGTGCTGTAGGTCTGCTCTGCAGAGCATCGTCTCAGGTCAGCCAGCCAGGTCTGCTCTGCAGAGAAGCCAGAGATCCATGTGGTGAGCCAGAGATCCATGCGTGTAGGTCTGCTCTGCAGAGCATCGTCTCAAAGGTGGGCCAGAGATCCACGCGTGTAGGTCTGCTCTGCAGAGCATCGTGACTTTAGCTGTGGAACACATCTATCTATTCAATACAATTACAATTTTATACAATTCTTAGAAAATACTGTTTTACCCCCTTTCTTCATATATTTATATAACACAGAATAATACAATATTGTCAAGACTGTCAGACTGTGTATGTTCCAGTGCAGACGTTCTCAACAAAGTGGCAACAGCCCACTAGGGGGCCTCAGAGAGCAACAGAGGGGGTCTTGAGATTATGTTGTTGTTGTAGTCGTAATGAAAACACTATTTAATATGACAGATGTCATGTTTCATTGTACAGGAGGGCGGGCAATGTTGTCTCGGACACAGAGGAGAGACGGGAGACTATTTAGTTGATATGAAATATGTTTCATTGTAGGGGGAGGCATGTTGTCTCGAACACAGAAACACAGAGGAGAGACGGGAGACTATTTAGTTGATATGAAATATGTTTCATTGTAGGGGGGAGGCATGTTGTCTCGAACACAGAAACACAGAGGAGAGACTTGGGAGAATTTTTTTTTGAAACCCTGTTCTAGTTCATTCACCTGTAAATATGAAAACCTGATCTTTGGCGCCCCCTACAGGGCATTGGTGAGCCTGCCCTCTTCCTCGGCAGCGCCGTCTTCTTCGCCATTAAAGACGCGGTGGCGGCAGCACGTGCCGAGTCGGGATTGGTCGGTCCGTTCTCGCTGCACAGCCCTGCTACTCCAGAGAAGGCCTGTCTGGCGTGCCTCACCCCCTTCACCAAAATGGTAACCCACCGCACAAAAGTCTGGCTCTGGTCTACAGCCTGGATTTGATTAAGAATAACAAACTTCAGTTTGCAGAAGTTAATATTAATCAAAGTAAATAAAGAAAATAAATTCAGGAAATTAAACACTCATTCTCTTTCTTTTCTGTCAGGTTCCGGTCAGCAAACCTGGATCTTTCACGCCATGGGCTTTGGATATTTGATTCTTTGTTTTTAATTGTTATTCAGTCATGCTCCTACAAAAATCACATTCATTTTGCTGTTGTTCACATTAAGCACTTGTATACACACCTCCATTGATTATGTGCCTAGCATCAGACAGAGAGAGGAGAGGAGAGGAGGAGGAGAGGAGGAGGAGGGGGGGGGGGGTTGTTATTTTTTGTGCTACTAAGGCCTAAGATTCAGCTCCTACAGTGTCTAAACAGTGTTGTACCAATGGACATATTCCTACCTAATTAGGATATTTTGAAGGTTCAAGGACCATAACATTTCCAGCTCAAGGTTTAATGGGTTTTGACTGATTTCCTTTTGTGATTGTGTCTTTAATTCAAGTCATATTTGCTCATTGTCTTTCATAACAATTGTTCAGTTTGTACCTTGGTTTCAATTTCTGTCTTTTTAACACCAGGGGCATGTTTCCTTAAAAGGATTCCCTGGCTTGTTCCCTTATAAATGTGTGTCTTCAAGCTTCCCAGTGAAAAGGGGTTAGGACAGATGCAAAATAAAATTAACTGCGTGAGTTGCAGTATCTACAGGGGTTTAAAAACAATAATATAAAAATTCTATTTTCTTTCTGTTTGTTTTAGTTTAAAACTACTTTTTTTTCACCTGTCCGGTAAAACTGCTATAGATAAACTGCCTAGGGCGCTAGCAAGAGTTAATATCAGACCCTTATTGGACTATAAGATCATAACAGACCTACGAAAGCACTCTTCTGAATTAAAAACCTTTTTCCTTGAGGGTCCCATTTGAAACACACACACTGCCCATTTGTCTTAGGAGAACAGAAAGGACTTGTGTTTTGCTCCACATTACAGAGATGGTGGAGTATGTGTCATTGTCTTGTACTGTACTACTTACTGACATATAAAAACAAAACTTTGAACTTGGGAGAGTGACACTGGAGAGGAGAGCCGTTGTACCCTGATGATCACACAGAGAGATTTGACTGCTGCGACTAGGTTCTGTGTAGAGAAAGTCTGAGTCCCGCTGGTACCCGAAGCCTTCGGCGAAGGTACACTGTAGGGGTTACATACACAGGAATCAACAGGAGAGGAATATGGTACAGTGTAGGTGTCACATACAGAGGAATCAACAGGAGAGGAATAAGGTACATTGTAGGAGTCACATACAGACCACCTGCATTCACACTCTGGGCTGGTACACTGTTGATTTTTCATTTTATCCTGCCCTAATAAAGACAGAAAATATTTGTATTCAACGCGGGGTTTTATTTATTTATTTTACAATTAAAGACAGCACTAAAGTGAGACAACTAGAAACATTACATATTGATGACTGAGCTTTGCAATATATTTGACTGCCATCCTGTGGACAAAAGAGGGTACTACTAGTTCACTTTCTTCACTCAGTATAGGAAATAGTTACTAGATACAACTATCATACAAAGCTATGATGAAGCCTATTGTTTCCACCCAAACACCAAAAGCAGCATCGTCATTACTGTTTCAGTTCTGAATTTCAGTGTGCAGCGTTTCCTTAAATCTTCCAATTAATTTGCCAAAGTTACATTACTCCAACATTACACCCCTTTCGCTGGTTCTCTCCACAGCTTCGATCCTTCTAGTTACTGTTGCCACAACCGTTTGGCTAGTCTTTACCTTAACTGTCATAAAAGCGGCGCCGATTTATTTGCTGCTCTCATTGGAATTTAGGACGTCTGAAGATAAATTAGGTGCTGTGACAAGCGGACATTTTATGTTGTGGGTTAAAATCTCGCTTCAGATCTTCTGTTATGCAATGCATCTTTATGTCAAGGTATAAATAGGTCAAAGGTTACCATCACCTTAAGTAGCTCAACGTGTTAATGCTAGAGCTTCGAGTAAAACGAATCATGGACGTGTGGATTCGAAACTCAACTCAAATGTTTTGTAATGGAATACTTCTTTATCTCAAGGTGTAAATATGTTGAAGGACACTTTGTCAAGCAAGATACCAAGTAGCTCAATGAGTTCACGATCTGGTTCCCTGTGAAACAATTAGAATGGGTTCAAATCCTGCTTCCAATTATATGATTTGCTAAGCCATGTTTATATGTACTTAATGATACAAATCGTAGCCTGCAGGACAAGAGGACTGTTGAGATAGCTCAGCAAGTTAAAACAGGTGACTCCAAAGTGCAAGGGGGTGATGTGGGGTCAAATCCCACCAGGGTTCACTTCTAAAACTGTTTGTCATACTTTCTTTTGTAGAGAAAAAGCTACACTGAAGCTTTTGCTCAAAGCGTCAGTATCAACCTTACAACTTCCAACACATCTTGACACTTGTGTAATATTCCACTACTGCTTAAATATGCTGGACATGCCCACAGTGCATACAAGCCGCAATATAGCTCTGTAAGATAATGCCTTAATGCGACATCAGCGAGTTGGTGGTTCAAAGCCTACAGGTGGCATTTTTCATGTTTGTGTAATATGTTAGATGTGCATCCTTCTGAGGAAGTTCTACGGGGTAGAGTCTGTTCTCCCCAAATAGCTCAGTAGGTTGAATCTGCAGACGCTGAAATGGAAGGTTGTGGGTTTGAATCCCAAAAAGAACATTTATTGCAAAATCTGTTCGAATAACTCTTTAAATAGGCTTGAAAAATCACGTTGGCACAAGCTTGTCAATAGCTCTGTGCATAATCTCCCAAGCATTGTATGTCTGAGCAAATATGCGTCGCAGGTTCAAGTCCTGCACCAACTGCTGCGTTCAAATGTAGTGTAGGAGGATAGTCCAGGGGCTTCTGGCCCCTGGAAACTGGCAGCTGTGAAATATGGGGGTTATGCGAGTGAGTGTAGTTGCATAGCTGAGATTTTAAAGGATCTGACTGTTGTCTTCAACTGTATTATTAGTAAACTTTCAACAATAGTGGTAATTAAACTAGTTTAGATTAATAATGTAGTTATGTTACTTTCGCATTTAAAAGTCCCTTTTGTCACTGCATTCCTCGGCATAACCACTGCTTTTCATTGCCACCGAACTCCAGGGGCCAGAAGCCCCTGCTCTATCCTCCTACCTCAACTGAACAGCCACAGTGGGACTCGAACCCACGATGCATTGACCTCACAATGGAGGGGTAACACCAGCTGGGGGGGTAACACCAGGATTAACCCATTGAGCTAACCTGAAGCTCTTCAACAGCAAATTTTTTTGTAAGGTTTATATCAACTGAGGGATCGTGGATTATTTTGCAACATAATGGAACGGGATGGGATTCGAACCCACGTCATACAAATTCTGTAACAGAAAACCCACAGCATATGCAGGGTTCGAACCTGCGTGGGTGCACCTGCCAAGTGAGCTATACAGGAGCAGGTGCCTATAGGAGTTTGTAAAAAGCTAATTAAAAAAACGATGCATGGGATAGTCTCATCTCTACCTTATATCTCTATACCAACAGGCTTGCCATGCCTCTACATGCATCGCCACATTGCTTACAGTATCTTACAAATTACATCTAGACAATAACAAACAGTTCATTGTGGTCTACGCTTAAGTTTTGGCAACAATCAGGCCTATTCCAAAACGTATCGTTGACAACAATCTTGCTAAATAAAGAGGAAATAATTGCTCCTATTAAGCCAATGTTAATAAAACATTAAATCTTTTTTTAAATAATATTTTCTTTTTTATAAGAAGTATAGACGAAGCAAGTGGTAAATGTACACCATACTCTCCAGCAGAGGGAGACAATATTTTCAAATGGGATTCTCAATTGGTTAAATTTGATAGACCTACAAAAAAAATAGACAGAACAGAAAGATAGTTGCCCAGTATTGCATTTATTTAGCTTCTCCTTTGACTTTTGCTCTCTTACTGTACCCTTATATGAGCCCCTCTCCTGTCCAATATGTTCTTGTGGTTGAATCAGATGTATGTTCGATGCCTGTCATAAGATTTTGTAAGAAAGAGATTTCAGATTAGTGATCTAGATCAGAGTAAACGCTATATATGTCAGCAAAGAAACATTTTTCAAAGGAAAGAGAAGAGTAGGGACAAACTCAGTCCCTTTTTATATCTTCTTATTTCCAGAGTCTTGGCAACACGATGCAAGGACCAGAGTGAATGTTTCATGCTCTTACTTACTCCCAGTGTCCATACTCCCCACCTTCACGGTCTCAATTGCTTTATTTCAAACAACAATATAAAACGCCCAAATAAATATTTTCCAGTTTTTGCCAATGATAAATCAAGATTTTATTAAATTTACAAACAATTGCACAATGTGTTTGTGTGTTAATACTGTAATGAAAGTCTTCCATGAAAACAAATTAGAATCAGACAGCCCTCTACGCTCATGTGGAGCTATTGCTAACCTCAGCCATCAATGTTAATGGGTCGCTCGTTGTATTTATATATCTTATGTTTTTATACTGCGTATTATTTATTGCGTAGAAAGGAGCCAGTTGAGGTGGTTCGGGCATCTAGTAAGGATGCCACCTGGTAGGGAGGTGTTCCAGGCACGTCCAGCTGGGCGGAGGCCGCGGGGCAGACCTAGGACCAGGTGGAGGGATTATATCTCCACACTGGCCTGGGAACGCCTTGGAATCCCCCAGTCAGAGCTGGTAAACGTGGCCCGGGAAAGGGAAGTTTGGGATGCCCTGCTGGAACTGCTACCTCCGCGACCCGACCCCGGACAAACCGGATGAAGATGATGATGATGATGATGATGTTTTTATACCTGTACAGCACTTTGGTCAACGTGTGTTGTTTTTAAATGTGCTATACAAATAAATTTGATTTGATTTGATCAGCTATCATCACCACTATATCGAAACGGTATTAAGGACAAAACAGCGCACCGAAGTGTGGAAATAGATCTGGTATCGCAAGACAGTCAAAAGAGACCATATTAACGTGTTTGCTTAATACTCACATTTCATTTCCGATAAACGCTAAACAATTATAACCTATAAAATATACCGCACTAGATTTATCGATAACACACATTTCAATATGAACAACGACAAAGACACAACCTAAGAAAAAAATATATTCTCTTGAGGTGTAGTTTTAATGGGAAATGTATGTGTATGGAATCTTCCCTCTCTCTTGCACGGAGAGTTAGAGACACAGGATTTCTGCCAAACAAAAAAACCAGGGTAGAGGAGTTCATTCAGTGAATGTAGAGAGGAAAGTGTCTAAGAAGAGACTCTGTAGTGTCACCAGGCCAGTCCAGATACACTCTTAACCTGGAGGGGCCGGAGGTGGTCACCCGTAGAACAGTCCTCACTATAAAACAGCATGTACACTGTTTTATTACTGGGACACGTTTATCACACTAAAACCAAGATTCACTTTAAACCTCAGTGTTACTATCAGTAAAGCTAAAGTTTGGTCACATCACCCAGTCAAAACCAAGCAACATATTAAGAATCCTGATACAATCACTCACTTACCTTATTTAATCATGTGCCACAATCTGCTTTTTCACCAACCACCTTCCTGAGCAGAAAGTCACTCAAAGCCTTTGCAGCCATCTTGGATTTACCATCTCTTCCATCAGGAAAATCCAGTTTTCTCCCAACATGTGCAGTGTACATGGGGGAAAAACTCATTCTGACTATGATTTGCAGGTTAATTTTGATTGATGCAATGCTGAGACTGGCAGCCATCTTGTTCCACCATTTCTTCTCAGTTTAGCAGCTGCACAGGGAAGTGTCATAATGCCATAAAACCAGCAGGGGGAGACTCCATGATTTCAAACGTGTCAGTTCAGATGGTTGCAGTAAAAGCAACCACTATAGCTTGTTA
This sequence comes from Galaxias olidus, assembly GCA_026901105.3. Taxonomy (NCBI): domain Eukaryota; kingdom Metazoa; phylum Chordata; class Actinopteri; order Galaxiiformes; family Galaxiidae; genus Galaxias; species Galaxias olidus. The sequence continues at coordinate 96,137 of JAPMUY010001131.1, forward strand.
TCTAATGCAGAGTTATATAGACACACACACACACACACACACACACACACACACACACACACACACACACACACACACACACACACACACTTATATACTTTCTCTTCAACTTTATCTCTATCTATTGGATGCAGATGTTGTCAGTGAGCTTGTCTCTAGACGCTGTTGTCTCCTTGGGGAACTGAAGGCCCACTTGCTGCTCTGTCTATTTTTCAGCTGTCATAATCTATTTGAGGTCATTATTGTAGCAAAACTATTTGCAAATGCCAGTGGAGAGTTCTGCATCTGTATCTCAATCCGTGCGTGCATAATCAGATTGACAAATGTGTACTGAGACTTGTGAGTGTGTACAGGGATCTGCAAATGTGTGTTCCGAATCCGTGCGTGCGTAAAGTGTCTGTTGAGAAGACAGGAGAACATTATGAAATGGAGATTATGCATGCTGTGTGTTAATGAGGATGATGATGATGATGATGATGATGATGAGGGACTTCCGTTAATAAACGTATGGCTATGGCCTATAGGGGCGGCAGGCATTTTGAATGCAGCACACTTCCCCTGTTATGTGGTTATTTATTTGTATCTATCTCTCTCTGTGTTCCACTACGTCTGCCTGCATCTCTCTATTCCCCCATCCCTCTCTATACCACTATCTCTATCCATCTATCATCTCTATCATTCCATCTTTCTCTATCTCTCCATCTCTATCCATCCATCTCTATCACTTCATCTCTCTATCTCTCCATCTCTCTCTATCCATCTCTATCCCTCCATCTCTCTCTTTCCATCTCTCCATCTCTCTCTATCCCTCCATCTCTCCATCTCTCTCTATCCATCTATCCATCTCTATCCCTCCATCTCTCTCTATCCATCTCTCCATCTCTCTCTATCCATCAATCCATCTCTATCCATCAATCCATCTCGATCTCTCCATCCCTCTCTTTCCTTCTCTATCCCTCCATCATCCCAGCCCTCTCCTCACATATGCTGAGTTGAAGTCCTCAGAAGAGTGTTTTGGACTACAAGGTCTAAAAACAACCAAAAAAACATGATGCAGGACCACTGCTCTCTCTCTCTCTCCCTCCCTCTCTCTCTCTCTCTCTAGAATACAGAATACAGAATACAGTTGCATATTTAAATATAAGGCAGCTACACGTTTCATAGATCATACCATTACAGTTATATGGTCCACAGATTAAACAGCCTCATAGTTCAAATGTAAAACCGTTAGACCGTTCATTGATTAAACAGTTACAGTGCCTTTCAAAAGTATTCACCCCCCTTGGCATTTTTCATGTTTTGTTGCCTCACAACCTGGAATTAGAATGGATTGTTTGAAGGTTTGCATCATTTCATCCAGAGAACATGCCTACAACTTTGAAGATGTGATTTTTTTTTATTGTGAAGCAAACAACAAATAGGTATTCACCCATAAATATTCACCCCCCTAAGGTCAGTACTTTGTAGAGCCGCCTTTTGCGGCAATTACAGCTGCAAGTCGCTTTGGATAAGTCTCTATGAGCTTGCCACATCTTGCCACTGGGATTTTTGCCCATTCCTCAAGGCAAAACTGCTCCAGCTCCTTCATGTTGGATGGTTTCCGCTTGTGAACAGCAATCTTCAAGTCTGACCACAGATTATCAATTGGATTGAGATCTGGCCTTTGACTAGGCCATTCCAACACATTTAAATGTTTCCCCTTAAACCACTCGAGTGTCGCTTTAGCAGTATGCTTCGGGTCATTGTCCTGCTGGAAGGTGAACCTCCGTCCCAGTCTCAAATCACAGGCAGACTGAAACAGGTTTTGCTCAAGAATATCCCTGTATTTAGCACCATCCATCTTTCCCTCGACTCGAATCAGTTTCCCAGTCCCTGCTGTTGAAAAACATCCCCACAGCATGATGCTGCCACCACCATGTTTCACTGTGGGGATGGTGTTCTTGGGGTGATGGGATGTGTTGGGTTTGCGCCAGACATAGCGTTTTCCTTGGTGGCCTAAAAGTTCAATTTTAGTCTCATCTGACCAGAGCACCTTTCTCCATACGTTTGGGGAGTCGCCCACATGCCTTTTGGCCAACTCAAAACGTGCCTTCTTATTTTTAACTCTAAGTAATGGCCTTTTTCTGGCCACTCTTCCAGAAAGCCCAGCTCTATGGAGTGTACGGCCTATTGTGGTCCCATGTACAGATACACCAGTCTCTGCTGTGGAACTCTGCAGCTCCTTTAGGGTTACCTTTGGTCTCTGTGCTGCCTCTCTGATTAATGCCCTCCTTGCCCGGTCTGTGAGTTTTGGTGTGCGGCCCTCTCTTGGCAGATTTGTTGTGGTACCATGTTCTTTCCATTTGAAGATGATGGATTTGATGGTGCTCCGGGGATCATCAAAGATTTGGATATTTTTTTATAACCCAACCCTGACTTGTACTTCTCAACAACTTTGTCCCTGACTTGTTTGGAGAGCTCCTTGGTCTTCATGGTGTGATGCCTCTTGCTTAGTGGTGTTGCAGCCTCTGGGACCTTTCGGAAAAAGTGTGTTTATACTGACAGATCATGTCACACTTAGATTACACACAGGTGGTCTTCATTTCACTAATTATGTTACTTCTGAAGGTAATTGGTTGCACCAGAACTTTTGAGGGGCTTCATAGAAAAGGGGGTGAATACATATGCACATGCCAATTTCCAGATTTTTATTTAAAAAAATAATTTTTAATATATATTTTTCTCATTTCACTTCACCAACTTAGACTATTTTGTGCAGATCCATCACATAAAATTCAGATTAAAAAAACATTTAAATTACAGGTTGTAATGTAACAAAATAAGTAACTAGCCAAGGGGGGTGAATACTTTTGCAAGGCACTGTACATAGTTCATGGTTTGAACAGCTATGCCTATGTTAATATGTAAACATGGAACATGTAAATAAAGATCCCGACAGGTGCTCTCCCCAAAGCCCTGCTTGTGTTCTCCTAAAGTTACCAGCACCGATCTCTGTCTCTCTCCTCCCAGCCATGTAGGACTCTGTGGACAGCTTTAGTCCTTACTGCTGCACAGCGCGTAGCTTTGGAAACGGTAGAACTAGAATGGATTTGAATTGGAACCGTGGCAGTGGGTCCTGGAACACCTAAGATGGCTGACCCACTGCCAGCTGGTGTTAGTAAAGCTTTAGCTTGCGTCTTTATCTACTAGGTTTGGAACAGGTATAGGGAAATAAAGGACAACACGTATCGTGGAATTGTGCATGCCTGTTCTCCAGCGTTACTATTATTTCATTTTCGAGTGCCTATCTTAGTGTTTCTACAAAAATCTTAGTTCCTACTCGATCTAATGTTCCGTTATGTATGAAGTCCACATCAGGTTTCAGCCCTCAAAGGCTTATCAGCACTAGTGAGAGTGAACCCCCTGTCTCTCTACAGTGTGGACAGAGGCAGCGGATATCAGCTCCAGGCAGGAGGGGTTCTATATAAAGACAGCAGGTGTTGCTCTCCACCTGTCCCCGTCTCTACTCTGCAGTCTTCACAGAATAGAACAACCCCCGTAGAAAGAGGCCTACATTATAGGGTTAGGGTTAGTATAGAACCAGTCCCATAGAAAGAAGCCTACGTTATAGTGCTAGGGTTAGTATAGAACCAGCCCTGTAGAAAGAGGCTTACATTATAGGGTTAGGGTTAGTATAGAACCAGCCCTGTAGAAAGAGGCTTACATTATAGTGCTAGGGTTAGTATAGAACCAGCCCTGTAGAAAGAGGCTTACATTATAGGGTTAGGGTTAGTATAGAACCAGCCCTGTAGAAAGAGGCTTACATTATAGGGTTAGGGTTAGCATAGAGCAAGCTTCTTAGAAAGAGGCCTACATTACAGGGTTAGGTTTAGTATAGAACAAGCCTTGTAGAAAGAAGCCTTCGCCAAGCGACCCTCATTCAAGACATGCCTTGCCGATCTGGCCAAGGCGAGAAGGGGGAGGAGGGGGAGGATGGGGAGGGGGAGGAGGGGGACAGGGGGGACAGGGTGGGGGCAGACGAGGAGACAAGCAGCAAGACAGAACCCCTCCCGGTCACCGGATCACCCCTGGCGACGGGCGACGGAAAGGCAGCAGCTGCTGCACAGATGCTATTTTCGCTCTGGGCTGACGTGATGGGCGGCTGCTAGCCCGCGTGGTGTCCCCCCCGGGCTCCGCAAGCTCACTCAGAGCCCCCCCCACCCCCAGGCATGAAGTCTACAGGGAGCAGGAAGACGGGCCACCGGGCCCAGAGACCCCCCAACGAGCCCCTGGATGAGCTGGACAGCGGCGGCAGCGAGAACTCCGAGGACGAAGAAGAGGAAGAGGAGGAGGAGGAGGAGGAGGAGGAGGAGGACGAGGACAGGAAGTACCCCGGCGGCCGGGTCGGACGAGGAGGCGGGGAGGGAGCGGCGGGCGGGTTGTTGACGGCGACAGCGTGTCTCGGGGGAGGGGTCCTTGGCGGAGGAGGAAGCCGGCGCTTCCTGTCCGGAGGAGGAGGAGGAGTCGTCGTCAGCAAACAACGCCAGGCGGCGAACGCCCGGGAGCGGGACCGGACCCACAGCGTCAACACGGCATTCGCAGCACTCCGCACCCTCATCCCCACGGAGCCGGCGGAAAGGAAGCTGTCCAAGATCGAGACGCTGAGGCTGGCCTCCAGCTACATCTCTCACCTGGCCAACGTGCTGCTGCTGGCCGACGAGGAGTGTCTGGACCCACAGCCCTGCGTCAGGTACCAGAGGATCCTCCAGAGCACCGGAGGACCACGGAGTCCCACGCTCAGGCCTATATGCACTTTCTGCCTCGGCAACCAGAGAAAACTAGTGAGTTGGATTCAACGGGGTTCTAAGTGTGTTTGGTGTGTGTACGCGTTGCGTATGTGTGTGTGTGAAGTAGAGAGAGAGAGAGAGAGAGAGGTACTTTGTTTAACCATGTGTGACTAGTTGCAATTGTTTGTTTTTACATGGTGGTTACAATCTCATAACCTGTATGTGTTTGTGTGCCGGTTTAACCTATATCAGTGTGTCCAAAACAGGAAGGCAAATTGGTCAAAAATAGAAGGAAGCTAGACTTAATATAGAAAGGCCCTCCTTACTCCACGAGCATAGGATGTTGTAACCTAGGCCGTCGTTGTAAATAAGAATATAAATAAAGGTTTAATAAAAAATTTAAAACAAATTTGACAAATCAATTTGACAATTGTCTCCTTTTGATCAATTTTAATAATAAAGCATACAATGGACTTTCTAGTAAACCTGTTTCTCTCCCCTCACAGCTCCGAGATGGAGAAAAGCAGACGAGTGTTTGACGTCGGCACATGTTGTCAACACCAGACTCACAGCACGGTCTACTGGGTCATAGACCGACTCTAATGTTTACATGTGAGAGACAAACTGTATAACGATATAATCTCTGTATATACTTTTTGCAATATCCTTGGACAAAAAAACACTGATATGCACTTTCTGTTCACACATTTACCTATGAAGGTGGGCGGTCTATCTACTGTGTTTTGGACTGTTACTTAAGCCCGTGTGTAAAGTTGCACTTGAAGGGACGGAGGGGGCTATTTTTTGACCTCGTATATTCATACGCCTTAAAATTTTACTTGTAAAAATGAAAGAAAAAAAAAAGAATAAATAAAATACAGTGTAGTCCGCGCATAGAGTCACACGGTCTAACGGATGCCGGGCAGCTGGCTGAACAGCGGCTGCTGCCAGTGTCAGCGGAGAATGGGAAGCCTCTTTTTACGCAAACTTGTGATGACAGGAGGAATGCAATTGAAAATACCTGAAGACTTACAGTACACACACTCAAAAAAATTACATTCTACTGTTATCTGATAACACACATTGTTAAAATATGTTTTAAACAAGGTGGTCAAACTATACAAAATTGTATAATCTATAAATAAGGTGTATCTGATCTGATAAAAAAAAATAAAAAAAACGTTTTTTCCTCTTGGCACCTCCTCTGCCAAAGGGGGCGTGGTTTAATGCGCATGGTCAACAGGAAGTGTTTTATTTATCCTGCGCTGATTCTGGGCGGCTTAAGACTGAAGTATATTTAACAAGCCTATTTCAAAACAGATTTGTGGATAGAACAAAAACATTGAATCCATTTGACTAGTGACAATTTTATTTGTTTGACATTATTTTACAAGCCCTTTGAACTGCAGTCGCCTATGCTGTTTTGTGTTTACATATATTGAAGATATTTCACGTGATTTTTCACTTTTTAATAAGTAGGCTTAGTACACATGACAAATAATTTGAGGTAATACCTTACGTTTACCTAATCCATGCATCGGTTTGCTGTGAAACTTTCTACAATGAGAAGTTTGTATTAAACACTTTAAAGCTGTAGAAACTGGAACGCCTTACCTCAAAGACCCCTGAACGTATCCGACTCACAGACGGCCTACCTCCTAAATCCACGGGGTATTTCCAGAAGTAGCCGTAGGCTACACATCAAGTCTGATTGGATAGTCTTGGTCTCATATGATCTTGCACTCAGACCAGTAAAACCCTTAAAAGTGAGAATTACATCTAGTGCTCATTGAGCGGCCTATAAGGTATATTCCTAAAGCAGGCAGGCAAACGTTTGCTTCTTAAAATACCCTTTCGTGTTCATAGTGCGCCATTGCTGTAAATTAGTATAGTACTGAATTGTCTGTCCATTGTGTCATTTGCACTTAGCAAATATTTAGTAGCTTAAGGTATTTTTTGTACAACAACGTCAACTTTTCACCTCTGTTAATCTTGTTTCAATAAAAGGTGTAGAAATAACATTTGAAAGTGATTTTGTTGTCTATACAATGTTTCAGAAACTGATGATTTACATACACATTAAATTACATGTGCTACATCCAAGTCATTTCAAACTAAGAACGGTTTTCAGCAACCACCTGAAACTAAAATCCAATAATACCTTGGGCTGACATAAAAAATAAAAAAAACACACCATGAGTTACTTGTAATAAGTATTTATTCCATAAAAAAGTCAATTGGATTATTCATTTAAAAGAAAAGATATCAATTAGCTGATGCCCATGTTGGAGGTTTGAACCGTTTTTCTTCTACCAAAGCAATGCCCCATATTGGCGGTGGTGTTTCTTTGAAAGGTACAGACTCTCTAATAAGGAAGTGAAACAGCCCTCCCACCTGACAGATGACAGGAGAAACTGGGCATGGAACACCTTTGGCAAAAAAAAAGGCAATCTTAAACACGTTTTCATTTTTCAAGAGCCTTCGGGTAAATGTGTCAGGAAGGCAGAGTATCTCCACAAAGGAAATAAGAACTATAATATGTTAGGCAAGTATTTAAGATGTTCTGGCTGCAGCATTGTGTTTTTGTCTGTGTCACAAGGAATGTTTTATTTATCCGAATACACAAGACATTAAAAAACACTAATAAAGATATTACTATCAGAAGAAGAAAAACAGGGATATCTTTCCAAATTTTCCATGCCCAAATATTGTCGTTCTATATATATTTCTTTATAAGCCTGTGAATCTATGCCGGTGGATTAATTCACAAATTGTTGGGGTCATGAGTCTGCGCTGGTTTGAAGTTTTGGCAGCCGAACCTGTGGTACAGCTAAATGTTGAAGAGGAAGGAGGAGGAAGAGGGGGGCAGAGAGAGAAACGGGAGGTAGAGCAGAAACTAGGAACGTGTTGCTTGGGAACCCTTCCATAGCTCCTGGCTGCTACTTGGGTTCAAAATGTCAAGCCGCCCCTGTGGGAGGAAGAGGGGTGAGGCTTAGTCAGCCTCCTCTTCCTCCGATTCAGACTCTGGAGAGAGAGAGAGAGAGAGAGAGAGAGAGAGAGAGAGAGAGAAGTTCAGTGAGAGCAGATCCATTAGCTTGGACTTTCCCCTCAAACAAAAAAAATGACGATTACATTGCAATCATTCCACATCGGAGTAATGTGATTGGCTTGGCAACAGAAGAAGGTGATAATCACGTTGGTCTAACGTTAACCCTAACCGTGTTGGTCTAACGTTAACCCTAACCACGTTGGTCTAACGCAAACCCTAACCACGTTGGTCTAACGTTAACCCTAACCGTGTTGGTCTAACGTTAACCCTAACCACGTTGGTCTAACGTTAACCCTAACCACGTTGGTCTAACGCTAACCCTAACCGTGTTGGTCTAACGTTAGCCCTAACTGAGTTGGTTTAACGTTAACCCTAACCACGTTGCTCTTGCGTTAATCCTAACTAGGGATGTGCGCGACTTGTCGACCAGTCGGTTAAACGCTGCTGTCATTGCTAGTCGGCACCAGAAATACTAGGTCGGTTAAACGTATTATTATATTTATGAACTCATTTAAATTACATATTGACACAACTCGCACTGAAACGTGTGTCTTCCTAGTCAAATGTTGCAATTTCAAAAACGAAAATCAGTTACAGTGCTGGACGTAAAAAATGAGGAAAAAACCAAACACTGAACTGTACGGCCCACAAGTTAAACTAGCAGGGAGGAAAGTGGGACAAATAATGACGTCACGTAAAACCAGCATAGTTTGGCACTGCTCTGATCGTCTAGATAATTAGAATGAGGGAATAAGGTTGTATTGTGGGCTGTCAGAATTAACTGGCATGTATAGTCACTCGACCGGAGCAATGCGTAACCACATTCAGCATGTGGACGTTAACCGGCAAATAGAGAAGGCTGCTAGTTCTAACCGAACTCTGCACACACATCATAACATCGTTTACCACCCCAACCCGCAGACGCTATGATTACGCTAGCCTACTCTACTCATTCAATGTTGACAGCCACGGATTGGAATATGAACTCATTTTTGCACTGAAAACGTGTGTATTCACATTTCAAACGTCAGATATTATTTTCCGCCAATGTCTTCAGTGTAGGGTTGTTTGCGACACAGTATCAAAACAACGTAGCACTGTCTTTCAGCATTCACATGATCCTTCCGTCCACTTCCTCGAGCTAGGTTAGATTGAGCGTTCAAAATAGGCTACTGATAAAAATTGAAGAATCATGGCGGCGAAAATTTTAAATAAGATATTTTTTGTTTGTCTATGTATTGCTATTCATTGGCATTATACATTAAAGAGATTTTATATATTTAATTAAATGTTTGTTCTTCATGGTTTAGAGTTTTTTGGTGAATATCCACACAAGAATTTTGGGGACTTTTCTGACTGCTTTCCTAATTTTACGCTAGTACGACTCATTCAATTTTAAACTTCCGTTTAAACGTCAGAGAAATTTGTCGCTAGGAACATCCCTAATCCTAACCACGTTGGTCTAACATCAACCCTAACCACGTTGGTCTAACGTTGACCACAATGGTCTTGGCAATAGGACAACGTGATAACCACGATGGTCTTGGCAATAGGACAACGTGATACCCACGATGGTCTTGGCAATAGGACAACGTGATAACCACGATGGTCTTGCGTTGGGTCAACGTGATACCCACGATGGTCTTGCGTTGGGTCAACGTGATATCCACGATGGTCTTGCGTTGGGTCAACGTGATAACCACGATGGTCTTGCGTTGGGTCAACGTGATAACCACGATGGTCTTGCGTTGGGTCAACGTGATAACCACGATGGTCTCGCGTCGGGACAACGTGATAACCACGATGGTCTCGCGTTGGGACAACGTGATAACCACGATGGTCTTGCGTTGGGACAACGTGATAACCACGATGGTCTTGCGTTGGGACAACGTGATAACCACGATGGTCTTGCGTTGGGTCAACGTGATAACCACGATGGTCTCGCGTCGGGACAACGTGATGACCACGATGGTCTTGCGTTGGGTCAACGTGATAACCACGATGGTCTTGCGTTGGGTCAACGTGATAACCACGATGGTCTTGCGTTGGGACAACGTGATAACCACGATGGTCTTGCGTTGGGACAACGTGATAACCACGATGGTCTCGCGTTGGGACAACGTGATATTCACGATGGTCTTGCGTTGGGACAACGTGATATCCACGATGGTCTTGCGTTGGGTCAACGTGATAACCACGATGGTCTTGCGTTGGGACAAGACGCCGCTTACCTTCCTCGGCGCTCTTCAGCCACTCCACAAACTTCTTCATCTGCTCCAGAAACACGCTCTTCCCCTTGGCAACGTGTGCCTCGCTGTACCACTTCAGAATGGCCTCTTCACTCAGAACGTCCGCTGTGATCACAAGGAAAACCACCGTTTAGATGTTTGGCAAGGAAGGAAGAAAGGCAGGAAGGCAGAGGACAAATAAAGAAAGGCAGAGGAGAAATAAAGAAAAGGCAGAGAGAAAGAAAGAGAAGTACTGCATTGAAAGGGCGGGGACAGTACACGCACGCATGCATGCACACACACCTTTGTAGAGTAGCACCACCATCTTCTGGAAGGAGTTCATAAAGTGGATGTTGTCGTAGCAGTACTCCTGGATCTTCAGCAGCAGAGTGATCTCTGACAGACCCTGGGAGGTGAAGGCCTTGAGCAGGGGACTGTATTGCTGCAGAGATAACCCAACATCAACGCTGAACAATGTACCCAACATCAACGTCAGCACTGAACAAAGTAGGGACTGTATTGCTGCAGAGATAACCGAACATCAACGTCAGCACTGAACAATGTACCCAACATCAACGTCAGCACTGAACAAAGTAGGGACTGTATTGCTGCAGAGATAACCCAACATCAATGTTAGCCCGGAACAATGTGTACCCAACATCAACGTCAGCACTGAACAAAGTAGGGACTGTATTGCTGCAGAGATAACCCAACATCAATGTTAGCCCGGAATAAATGTCTAATAACATCAACGTCAGAGGGAACCAGAAGTAGGGTCTGCATTGCTGCAGAGATAACCCAAAAATGTTAGCCCAGAACAAGAAACATCAAAGCAGCTGAAAGAAGTAGGGTGCATTGCTGTAGAGAGAGAGTCAACATCAATGTTAGCCCGGAACAATGTGAAAGAACATCAACGCAGCACTGAACAAAGGGGACATGTATTGAGCAGTAGAGAAGTCACCATCAAGTTTGTCGGAACAATGCGTACCCAACATCAACGTCAGCACTGAAAGAAGTAGGGACTGCATTGCTACTGAGATAACTCAACATCGACGAGAATAAATGTCTAATAAATTAGAGTAGAGGGAGTCACCATGCAAGTGTCTCTTGCTGCCACAGAAAAAAAAAGATAACAGAAAGAAATCTAAAGCAGCAAAGCGGCGAGGGTGTCATAAATTAGAGTAGAGAGAGTCACCATGCAAGTTTGTCTCTTGCTGCCACAGAAAAAAAAGAAAGAAATCTAAAGCAGCAAAGCGGTGAAGGTGTCATAAATTAGAGTAGAGGGAGTCACCATGCAAGTTTGTCTCTTGCTGCCACAGAAAAGAAAGAAAACGGAAAGAAACCTAAAGCAGCAAAGCGGCGAGGGTGTCATAAATTAGAGTAGAGGGAGTCACCATGCAAGTTTGTCTCTTGCTGCCACAGAGAAAACAGAAAGAAATCTAAAGCAGCGGCGCGGGCGTCATGGTAACGGCGTACCTTCAGGAGTTTGATGGCTTGCTCTGTGACCAGCTCCTCCTTCTTGTTCCACTCCACAGAGCTCATCACGCTGGACCAACAGATACCGATCATGGTCTGCTCCGAGATGCTGGATTTCTTCATCTCATCCTTGACGTAGGCGATGATCTTGAATACAAGAGAGACCAGGGGATTTTAATCAATATCTACAGTTTTTTTTTTGTTTTGTTTTTTAAATCAATTCAGCATGAGGGCTATAGATTCAAATACATTTCATAATTTACATGTTTTGCACCTTGTGAAGATGGGTTGAAAGGCCTGATAATAATAAATAACGGATGAAGAGATGGATTGACAGTGAGGTTACATAGGCCAGTGGTTCCATCAACGGTGGGGTGACGAGGCATTGCAAGGGGGGGGGGGGGATTTTATTTTACTTTATTTACTATCAATATACATGAAAAACACAGAACCATATATAATTGTTTCAGGGGGAAACAATAAAACAAATCACGTTGCTAGGATATGGCCACACCGATAATCAAAAATAAAAGATAGCGATTTGTTGAGAGATTGGCACTAGAAAAGGACAAGAAAAGGCATTGGGAGATGGATAGGTTTTTAACAGTGAAAGGAAAAGTGGGCGTGTTTTCACAACCCAGTCAAGAGCCGGTTCCAAACTCAGATAATAGAAAATATGAAGAGACATATCTCACTCTGGGGTCACTGCTAACATCCTGGCAGAGGAGGAGAAACCCCTGTGTGTCTTCTGTCTAAAAACTCTGGCAGCAGACAGCATTAAACCCAACAAATTAAGAAGACACATTGCATCCTAATTTTATGAATAAGTCACTTGATTTTTTTTGGGAGCAAAACTTGACAGCTTTCGTGGGCAGCAAACTCGTTTTGGCAAAGCCACATCTGTAACAGCAAAAGCGCAATTGGCCTCTTACAAAGTCACGTATCATATTGCACCATTCAAAAACACCACACACGATTGCTCAAGAGTTCCTGTAATACTTCCCACTGCGCTGCCTTAGCCATGGTGTCAACTATGCTCGATGATGCAAGTGCCACAAAATTAAAGGCTATCCCGTTGTCCAATGCACCATTTTAAGATGTATAAGCGACATTTCAAATGATTTGGAAGAACGGAAACGGGGTGGGATACAGGTGCTCATCAAGATGGACGTACTACCGCATTATATACATCGAGTAGCCCTTGTATCATGACAGTTGAGTCCTGAGCTAAATTCAGTTTTGTCTGACGTCATGACGACGGTCCACTACATCATAGCATTGTTTTCAAGGTTTCACTTTTATTGTCCACCATTGAACATACTTAATAGCATAATGAACATTTTTCAGCATCAGTGATTAGCATTTATTGAACGAGGATTGGATGAGGGGGGGCCCCCTAAACAAATCCAGTGTTAGACAGGGAGCGCCACTGGTACAGGCTGAATCAAGGTATCTCTGTGGTCCTAAGAAGAAAGCTTGGAGGAAAGACTTTCTCTGCTAACGCCTTATAAGAAAAGTTAACTTCCTCCTTTGATGAAGTCAAAAACAGAAACTTTTTTTGAGTAGAGGAGAAAAGCCAAATTTTGAATAACAACCCTTTAATAATTGTTCCCCTTTCCTCTTTCAGTGGCTCAAAGTAATGGTCTTATTCAACTCCTCATGGATTTCAATAAGCACATCCTACTGTGGTTACTCCGCTCCTGGTCTTAGTCCTCACCTCAGGGTCTTTTTCGACTCCTCATGGATTTCAATAAGCACATCCTATTGTGGTTACTCCGCTCCTGGTCTTAGTCCTCACCTCAGGGTCTTATTCAACTCCTCATGGATTTCAATAAGCACATCCTACTGTGGTTACTCCGCTCCTGGTCTTAGTCCTCACCTCAGGGTCTTATTCGACTCCTCATGGATTTCAATAAGCACATCCTATTGTGGTTACTCCGCTCCTGGTCTTAGTCCTCACCTCAGGGTCTTATTCAACTCCTCATGGATTTCAATAAGCACATCCTACTGTGGTTACTCCGCTCCTGGTCTTAGTCCTCACCTCTTTCAAGGGGTCACCACGGGACATCTGCTCCTGCACTTCCTTCTGCAGCTCCTTGCGGGCTCCGATGGACTGCTGGTTGCGGGCGAAGTCGGACAGCTCCTGCAGCCCGGCGTCGGTGAAATACTTAGAGAAATGCTCGCAGCTCCGCTTGTTGGCGGGGAAAAGTTCCTGGGTGGAAAGACATCAGACGCAATGAGCTGACACATTAAAAAAACGTTCCCTCTGTTCAAAGTTCATCAAGTGGAATCAACTTACAGAAGATCTGAGACTCGCTCCAAGCCTGACTACTTTTAAATCCAGATTAAAAACGTATTTGTTCTCTATTGCATATTAGTGGGAAAACATCATCCCAAGGGAGTTTTGTCATTCTTAGCAATTGTGTTTTCTCTTGCTTTATTTCCTGTTTCCTTTAATGGTCTTTTGTTATGTTCCTTGTATGTTTTTCTGCTTGCCTTGTGTAAAGCACATTGAATTGCCTCTGTGTATGAAATGTGTTAAACATCTAAAATGTATTTGATTTCATTCATTATAACTGTAAAAATGGGAACGTTTTCATTTTAAACATCGAGTATATAGGCTGGTATATCTAGTATATACACTGAAAAGAAACAAACATGATGTGAAGCTAACTCAAGACCAGACCATCAGAGATATGAAAATAACCCAACTCAAAACACTTAGCAACCTTTAAAACTAGAGCTATGAAAATAAAGGCAGCTATTGTCGTACCATCAGCCTGTTATCCATGCCGACTTTGCGGAGACTGGCGGAGACAGAGTTGATGTCCTTCTCATTGATCCAGGACTTGAAGAGTTTCACAGCAAAGGCTGCAGAGACTCCTGAAATAACGTAGAGAGAGCTATTGATCAACCACACAACTCCATATCAGCATGACTTGGCACAATCCAACATATGTGTATCCGTTGTTAGGTAAATTATAACTACAGATAAGTAAAGATCTTTTTCTTACAATATCAAAAACTGACAATTGATACTTTATTTGCATGTTTTCAACAACGCAAAAAGTCTTAATTTCTCATTAATTCTAAAATGTATCCCACCAAAACACACAAAAAGAAACGTGTAGCATACAGTTAACTTTTGATGTGACAGCAGCACCTTCCAAGCCAACGAGGTCTTCCTATGCAACAACCGCTGTAATAAGACGTTTTTGGGAGGGGCAACATTCCACCTAATATGTTTACCTTCTTTGACGAGGTTTTCGTTGAAAAGGCTCCCCAAGATGGCGGCTGATATGTGGCCGTTGGCCAGGAGGATGCCCGTCAGCATGGCCAGTTTGTTACGCTCAGACTCAGTGAACCCTTTCAGAAACAGCAGCAACTACAGGGGGGACAGGGGGACAAAAAGACCTGTAGGCTCAGACTCAGTGAACCCTTTCAGAAACAGCTGTAACTACAGGGGGGACAGAGGGACAAAAAGACATGTATGCTCAGACTTAGTGAACCCTTTCAGAAACAGCTGTAACTACAGGAGGGGCAGAGGGACAAAAAGACATGTAGGCTCAGACTTAGTGAACCCTTTCAGAAACAGCTGTAACTACAGGGGGGGGCAGAGACACTAAAATATGTTTTGCCTTTATTTGACCTAGGAGCAGTTGGTTGCAAACCTGAACATTAAACTTATTTTAGGTGCTAAAATATTTTCATCACAGAAGCCGTGCACTTAACATTGGCCGACTGTCAAAACCTGCGGGCATTTAATAAACACAAGTTTACATTTGATTTGTGGTGAAACATCAGCAAAGTCAAACATCGCAAAAGCACCTCATAGAAGTCCTTAAAAGCTTGAAAAGACTTGTAGACATTGTGAAGCCATGCCATGACATGACAGAACTGATACCTGGTATGACGGCTGTTCTCATAAAACACACGGACCGACACTAAGGACACGATGAAGAAACTTTAAAAGGAGGAAGGAGCACCAGACGGCGAAAGCAACGCTCACCTTCTTGATCTCCTCCTCGAAACCTTTCTCCAGGTACTTGTAGCGCCTGATAAGCTTGTTAAAAACCTGGAAAGATCAAAGCACAAAGTAGTACATGATCAAAGGTTTTGGTCAACAACACCTGATCAAATCTAATTGATGTTGGTGATGGTAAAATACACAGTTTGATAGGTAATGGAAATATATCGTTGAAATCCATTAAAAGAATGACGGTGATGAACCTAGGGTCTGACCTGAGCGTAGGCCTGCATGGTCTCCAGGTCCTCTTGTGCCGTGAAGAGGCAGAACTCGGTGCGGGTCATGTCGTCGGACAGGGTGCCTCCCGGCGCTGGATGAAGAGAAAGAACACCATAGTAAGCTTTCTTTCATTTCTAATCTCTCCATCAAAAGTTATTTTCAAAAAATGTAATGTCCCCACATCTACATGGCTATGCGTTCTCTAACTATCAGGCTTTACAACTGACTTATAACACCTCTCAAAAGTCCCTTTCCCAGCACAATACCTAGGACGTGCTCCACCACACTGACCCCATAAGTTGGCTCGCTACAATTCAGAACTCCTCAAAACATTTACCGAGCATTCCGCCAGCCACCAGGATGTCAAAGAGTGTCTCCGCATATCGCCGGTAGTCAAGCTTGGCGCCAGAGGCATCCAGGAATTTTGCGACAGCTTCCAAATCAGAGCCAGTTTGATTCAAGCCTTGTACAATACTTTCTTGAAACTGAGAAGGGTCAAATCTCTCCTTTTCATCTGGACAAAAGAAATAAACATTGACTTTTGTCACATTCCCTAAAGACCACTGGCTATATTTCATGTGTTGAATCATTGACTAATAGACGTTAACTGTTGTGTATTCTAATGTACATATGACATTAAGTTGACTAGGTTAATTAACGTTAGCCAAAGAAACTGACTTCAGTCATCGTATGAACTGTCATGGCTATCTTACAGCATTACCAAGTCAAACAACCCAATGTTAGTACCACTTCGTTGATCACGTTTCACCAACCTCTTTTCCTAGTTTTGAAACGCTGGCCGGTTAGCGTTGGCTTTTGCTGCTTTTGATTATTCATAAAAGACACCCTGCAAAAATACAAAACGATTGTCAGTTACAATCACGTACCTAATGAGTTTGACTTAAACATATACAGACGTAACATTAATTAAACGTGCAAGATGGCTAGAGGTAATTGATAGAAAGAATATAACCCAATAAAAGGGGGCCTGTCGACCTGCCATGCGCCTGTTTTCAGGCACTACATTTACCGGCTGGGCCTTCGAGGTTAGCTAGCTAGCCATGGTAGTGCTACAATTACATAATGTGGCTAACGAGTTGGCTATGACTATTCCCTGCCATCCTCAATCCCACATTGACAGTCAACGTAGTGGCTCGCTCTGCAACATGATAGCTTAGCTAACGTTAGCCAGCTACTGAGCTTGTCCAAATTATCATTCCTATTCCAAACAATGAAAGTAGTGATAGGGTTATTACAAGTAGCTAACCATTGTAAGAACAAGCTTACTACGCTATGAACAGGTAAGTCTAATTTCAGTGTGAATGCTACAACACACAGCTACAGCGTTGTAAAGCCTAGCCCCTGCCTTGCTCGTCTTCACCCACAAGACAAGTCAATTGACTAGCTAACCGTAGCTCTTCCCAGTTCCAGGGAATAGCCTGGCCCGTCATTTGCCATCATGCCGAACAAAAAACGAACTTCTGGTCGAAATAAAACTTTATTCAACATTGTATTTGTACGTATATAATCATTTACACCTTAAACACAATTATTAAAAGTACCTACCGAAATTAATGCAGATAAATAACGGTTGAGAACCAGGGAATTTAAACACGTTCTCAGTCGTCCTCGGCCCTAACACAAAAAGAACCCACCGAAGCGAATGAAATCGTTTACTACACGCACGCATGCGCGCTTAGCTTCAATTGTCGAGAAGTCAGTTTTTCGGATATATTTTCATGATGAATTTGCCTTGGATAATCTGTTCTTTGTCCTTGGTTTATTTTTATGAGAATAACGTGTAACAGAATCGGCCGTGCCACGTGCGATTTTTTTTTGTCACATGGAGTACATGTGCCACTACCAACATAACATTTTCATCCACAAATAAAAGTTAATATGTAGGAGGCCTATGTGACCAAAAGTGTGTTTGATTGGATTGTCACGTATGACAAGACGATTTAACCAAAAAAAATAATAATTTTGTTACCAAACATCAACATAAACACTTGCAATAGTGTCTAAATATCTGGTTACACATTTTACTGTGTAAAATTGAAATTATCTGGCTCACAACATGTGATAAAACTTGTGACAGAGTTGGGCTATATAACCCAAAACCCCAGCAAGAAGCCAGAGTTATTCAGATTAAAGTTTTTCGTAATAAAGTGATATTTTCCTTCATGATGTCCTCTACCACCAGTGAGTTGGTCTTCTACATAAATGGAAAAAAGGTAAAATATATATTCTAGTTGTATTTTAAAAGTATTTAAAGCCATGCCTATTTGCTCACACGTGCTACTTGGATGTTATTGTTATAGAATTATATGATTGTTTGCTAAATATCTTTTTCCACCCAAATCTGTTTTACAATCTTAAAGATGTAGGCCACTCTTGCATGGTAAATTCTCTTTTAGGAGAGTTCTCTTTCAGATTAAGACACTGTACCACTTTAGCCTAATTTTGTACAAGTACAATTCCTGCATCATCTATTTAGTTTCAGGAAAATAAAAAAAAAACTCAAACGACACATACTGGGAAAAATTAAACGTGACAGAAATGTTTTCATCTATATCCTGCTGTTACAAAAACGTAGTATAACACATTGTTTTGAAAAGCATTATTAACATTTAAGAATATTTTAATTTTGTGGTTTAAAGGGCAAGGGAAGACTTTTCATCCCATAAATTCTTTAGAACTTGTGATTTTACAGCACATGACAGTCAGCAGTGTGGCCCATCTGTTTGTCTTATAGAATCTCTGTGGTCTTACCTAAAATAGCTTGTCTTTCACACATAACATCCTTCATTTGTCACAGACATCGAAGACCAAAAGCAAACCAACAGTACATGCTACATTCAGTGACTTTGGTTTCCAGTATTATTTTAGACACAGAAAGCAGTTAGCTTTTTATGGTCTGTATTATGTTTTCTTAAGTGTACAGCATGAGAATGTGGCTAAATTGCTTAATTTGTTCTTTGTAATTGTTTTGTTCTAATTGTTTTTATTCATTAGTACAACATATGCTACTTTTAAGTGAATGTGTAATGGTATTGTTGGATTTCCATTCTTATAGGTGTTGTTGTGTTAATGTGTTCGTATTGTTTTACAAAACTGTTTACGTTGGGATGAGGAAGATGTAAAGTCATGAATTAATTAACTCTTTGGAATTTTTTGTTGCATTGTGTGAGATTGAAAAATTGTCAAGATTTTACAAATGCATTTAATTTCCATGGCAACAAACATAAATTATAAGGGCAACTATTGACAGAAATGCTAATGAAACCACAACTGATGACGTTGGTACAACATATGAAATCAAGTTGAACTGTATGTTTTGCTTCGGGGACCTCAAAGGGCCACAAAGGCCCTCATAGTCTCTAATAAGCTGGCCGGCCCTGTATCCTAGTTTCAAGTAAATTTGATGATTAATTGTTCTGTTTATCTATTCATCCTTAGGTCACAGTGAAGAATGCTGACCCGGAAGAAGTTCTCCTTGGTTTCTTGAGGAGGAAAGGTGGTTTCCTGGAATAGTAGTTATTGATTATCAATATGCATTCGCTGATCACCTTAACGTGCACTGCTCCTGCCTCTTTTCTCTCCTAAACGTCGATTCATTTCCCCCTTTGTCTCTGAAACGGGGAAGACAGTTTCCTGGAATAGTAGTCCTCAATAATCACCTTAACACCTTTGTCTTAAAAAAAAGTGTTTATCTGTTGAGAGCCTTTTTTTCCTTTTTTTTATCTCCCAGTGCTGCTGACAGGAACGAAGTATGGCTGTGGGGGAGGAGGGTGTGGAGCATGCACCGTCATGGTGTCCAGATACGACGCCACCCACAACCGCGTGCTGTATCCTCTCTTTCATCTGTAAACACACACGATAAAAAGGATTTATGTGTGTGTGTGTACTATATATATATATATATATATATATATATATATATATATATATATATATATATATATACATAGTACTGTGCCAAAGTTTTAGGCAGGTGTGAAGTCTTTAAAGTTAGAAAACCAATCTATCAAAATATAAATTAAAATATAAATTATAAATTAATTCGTTTTGGATTCATTGGAGTATCACAACCTGTATGTTGAAAATAATAAGTATTCACTTTATTGGGGGATATTTTTTAAACATGACTGGTTTCATTGAATTATATTCATGTTATGTAATTTGGAAAATGTGTGATTGAGGTACTCCTTGACCTTTGAACTCCAGTCACTACACTGTGAATGCCTGCCTGCAGCCCGTATGTACCCTGCACGGGGTTGCCGTTGTTACTGTGGAGGGAATCGGAAGCAACGCCAAGCTACATCCTGTTCAGGTGGAAACACACACCAAGAAAAACATAGATCCTCATTCTGTCCACAACAAAACTCTATCCTTCCTAGTTTTAACCGGTGGTGTAAATTCAAACTGAATACACCGTACTGTACTGTTAATATTGTTAGGCTCAGTAATTGTTTGTCAAATTACTATTTATGTGTATCATGTAGTTACCTCTTTTTTGAACAGGGCACTGCTATAAAAGAGAAACAGTCTCAGTCTGTCACCCCTTTCTAAAGATGATAGAAATAATAGTTATAATCCCCTTTAAAGTCTGACTATCTTTGTTGACTGTTTCTCAGTGGTTAGAGAACGGTCTGCTCTGATCTGCAGTAATCATGTTCGATCAGTCTGACTTCACTCAATGTAACAGGTATGAGAGGTGTGTGTGTGTGTGTGTGTGTGTGTGTGTGTGTGTGTGTGTGTGTGTGTGTGTGTGTGTGTGTGTGTGTGTGTGTGTGTGTGTGTGTGTGTGTGTGTGTGTGCACATAGACCCCCAGCTATTTGTGTGACGTGTTGATCATATCAACGTCAACCATAAGTTCTTCATCTGACTTCATGTTGTAAAGCAGCGCTTGGGGATTAATATTGTAGATAATGATATCATATATGGTGTTACAAGAGTTTTTCAGACCATGTTTTTAAAGGAGCATTTAGGGATTGTTACACTATCTTATTATATCACATGGTAAAATAGCAGTGTGTGTCTATGTCTGTACAGGAGTGTTTCTGGATTGATACACTAGTTTATGACATCACATGGTACAATAAGAGTGTGTGTGGGTCCATGTCTGTACAGGAGTGTTTGTGGATTGAAACACTAGTTTATAACATCACATGGTACAATAACTGTGTGTGTGTGTGTGTGTGTGTGTGTGTGTGTGTGTGTGTGTGTGTGTGTGTGTGTGTGTGTGTGTGTGTGTGTGTGTGTGTGTGTGTGTGTGTGTGTGTGTGTGTGTCCATGTCTGTACAGGAGCGTCTGGCCAAGGCCCATGGCTCTCAGTGTGGCTTCTGCACCCCAGGAATGGTGATGTCTATGTACACTCTACTCAGGAACAAACCACAGCCCACCATAGAGGACATCACAGAGGCACTGGGGGGTACACACACACACACACACACACACACACACACACACACACACACACACACACACACACACACACACACACACACAGAGGGGAAGCTATGCTAAAGTAAAACGCTGAAAATGACAAACGTGGTGAGGCTGACAGAGCATTGTGAAGACAAAGGACCGTTATACTGTCCACTGTCACTGGGTTATAACTGTCACTGGGTTATAACTGTCACTGGGTTATAACTGTCACTGGGTTATATGTCCCACTGTCACTGGGTTATAACTGTCACTGGGTTATAACTGTCACTGGGTTATATGTCCCACTGTCACTGGGTTATAACTGTCACTGGGTTATAACTGTCACTGGGTTATAACTGTCACTGGGTTATATGTCCCACTGTCACTGGGTTATAACTGTCACTGGGTTATAACTGTCACTGGGTTATAACTGTCACTGGGTTATATGTCCCACTGTCACTGGGTTATAACTGTCACTGGGTTATAACTGTCACTGGGTTATAACTGTCACTGGGTTATATGTCCCACTGTCACTGGGTTATAACTGTCACTGGGTTATAACTGTCACTGGGTTATAACTGTCACTGGGTTATATGTCCCACTGTCACTGGGTTATAACTGTCACTGGGTTATAACTGTCACTGGGTTATAACTGTCACTGGGTTATATGTCCCACTGTCACTGGGTTATAACTGTCACTGGGTTATAACTGTCACTGGGTTATATGTCCCACTGTCACTGGGTTATAACTGTCACTGGGTTATAACTGTCACTGGGTTATAACTGTCACTGGGTTATATGTCCCACTGTCACTGGGTTATAACTGTCACTGGGTTATAACTGTCACTGGGTTATATGTTCCACTGTCACTGGGTTATAACTGTCACTGGGTTATAACTGTCACTGGGTTATAACTGTCACTGGGTTATATGTTCCACTGTCACTGGGTTATAACTGTCACTGGGTTATATGTCCCACTGTCACTGGGTTATAACTGTCACTGGGTTATAACTGTCACTGGGTTATAACTGTCACTGGGTTATAACTGTCACTGGGTTATATGTTCCACTGTCACTGGGTTATAACTGTCACTGGGTTATAACTGTCACTGGGTTATAACTGTCACTGGGTTATATGTTCCACTGTCACTGGGTTATATGTTCCACTGTCACTGGGTTATAACTGTCACTGGGTTATAACTGTCACTGGGTTATATGTTCCACTGTCACTGGGTTATAACTGTCACTGGGTTATAACTGTCACTGGGTTATATGTTCCACTGTCACTGGGTTATATGTCCCACTGTCACTGGGTTATATGTTCCACTGTCACTGGGTTATATGTTCCACTGTCACTGGGTTATATGTTCCACTGTCACTGGGTTATAACTGTCACTGGGTTATATGTTCCACTGTCACTGGGTTATATGTTCCACTGTCACTGGGTTATAACTGTCACTGGGTTATAACTGTCACTGGGTTATAACTGTCACTGGGTCATATGTTCCACTGTCACTGGGTTATATGTCCCACTGTCACTGGGTTATGTGTTCCACTGTCACTGGGTTATATGTCCCACTGTCACTGGGTTATATGTCCCACTGTCACTGGGTTATATGTCCCACTGTCACTGGGTTATATGTCCCACTGTCACTGGGTTATATGTCCCACTGTCACTGGGTTATATGTTCCACTGTCACTGGGTTATATGTTCCACTGTCACTGGGTTATAACTGTCACTGGGTTATAACTGTCACTGGGTTATATGTTCCACTGTCACTGGGTTATATGTTCCACTGTCACTGGGTTATAACTGTCACTGGGTTATAACTGTCACTGGGTTATAACTGTCACTGGGTTATAACTGTCACTGGGTCATATGTTCCACTGTCACTGGGTTATATGTCCCACTGTCACTGGGTTATGTGTTCCACTGTCACTGGGTTATATGTCCCACTGTCACTGGGTTATATGTCCCACTGTCACTGGGTTATATGTCCCACTGTCACTGGGTTATATGTCCCACTGTCACTGGGTTATATGTCCCACTGTCACTGTCACTTATATGTCCCACTGTCACTGGGTTATATGTTCCACTGTCACTGGGTTATATGTTCCACTGTCACTGGGTTATATGTTCCACTGTCACTGGGTTATATGTCCCACTGTCACTGGGTTATGTGTCCCACTGTCACTGGGTTATATGTCCCACTGTCACTGGGTTATATGTTCCACTGTCACTGGGTTATATGTCCCACTGTCACTGGGTTATATGTCCCACTGTCACTGGGTTATATGTTCCACTGTCACTGGGTTATATGTCCCACTGTCACTGGGTTATATGTCCCACTGTCACTGGGTTATATGTTCCACTGTCACTGGGTTATATGTTCCACTGTCACTGGGTTATAATGTCCACTGTCACTGGGTTATATGTTCCACTGTCACTGGGTTATATGTCCCACTGTCACTGGGTTATATGTTCCACTGTCACTGGGTTATATGTTCCACTGTCACTGGGTTATATGTCCCACTGTCACTGGGTTATATGTTCCACTGTCACTGGGTTATATGTCCCACTGTCACTGGGTTATATGTCCCACTGTCACTGGGTTATATGTTCCACTGTCACTGGGTTATATGTTCCACTGTCACTGGGTTATATGTCCCACTGTCACTGGGTTAAATGTCCCACTGTCACTGGGTTAAATGTCCCACTGTCACTGGGTTATATGTCCCACTGTCACTGGGTTATGTGTTCCACTGTCACTGGGTTATGTGTTCCACTGTCACTGGGTTATATGTCCCACTGTCACTGGGTTATGTGTTCCACTGTCACTGGGTTATATGTCCCACTGTCACTGGGTTATATGTTCCACTGTCACTGGGTTATATGTTCCACTGTCACTGGGTTATATGTCCCACTGTCACTGGGTTATGTGTTCCACTGTCACTGGGTTATGTGTTCCACTGTCACTGGGTTATATGTTCCACTGCAAAGATAAAACCATAACAAAACCAACACACCATGCCATTATACCAAGTAACATTATTTAGTAAACCAACACACAATGCCATTATACCAAGTAACATTATTTAGTAAACCAACACACAATGCCATTATACCAAGTAACCTTATTCAGTAAACCAACACACAATGCCATTATACCAAGTAACCTTATTCAGTAAACCAACACACAATGCCATTATACCAAGTAACATTATTCAGTGAACCAACACACCATCCCATTATAGTAACATTATTCAGTAAACCACCACATCATGCTGTTATACCAAGTAACATTATTCAGTAAACCACCACATCATGCTGTTATACCAAGTAACATTATTCAGTAAACCACCACATCATGCTGTTATACCAAGTAACATTATTCAGCAAACCAACACACAATGCCATTATACCAAGTAACCTTATTCAGTAAACCAGTCGGTAAAAACAGTTGGTAAAGTGGACTACACTGTTCGGTAAACCAGTCGGTAAAAACAGCTGAAACTATATTTACTGTCATCACAGGAAACTTATGTCGTTGCACTGGGTACAGACCCATCATCGATGGATTTAAGACATTCTGTGAGGTAGGCCACATTTCGTCTTATTCAATCAAGCTTTTATATTCAGATAAAACGTGTTTTTCTGCTTTCCTTTATACTATCTGATGAACTATAGATGTATTTCTGACCATTAGCCGTCTGCATGCTGCCAGAACGGGGACAAAGGCAAAACGTGCTGCACGGAAAACGGCCCCAACCACCAAAACGACAGCAGCGTATGTCAAAAACAGTGCTATGTTAGAAAAACACACATTAGGATTATTTTGGAGAGCAAACATTAACACAATCATTGTGTATTAATAAGGACCATTGTCTGATTCTTAAAGTTATCACTCATTGGAAAGTTACATTGTACATGTGTCTCAAAAGTCATTTAATTCTTGGACAGATCTGTGACGAGCTCTTCCAAATGGACAAGCTTTTACCGCTTGATCCTTCTCAGGACCTCATCTTCCCCCCCGAGCTTATGGTGCGTACAGTAGTCTTCCTCTTTTGTGAATGTTACAGACACTGAACTAAACCCCATGACTGAAAGTACTTCCAGTATTTCCAGCGTTTTTATTTCACATCAAAGTAGAAAAACAAAAGTGCAAAACTGGCTTGTGAATTTGTGCCCTGCCAGCTCATGGAGAAGCGTGGAGTAGGGCCGCTGTGTTTCCAGGGGGAGAGAGTGAGGCTGGAGTCTCCGGCTGACCTGTCTCACCTTCTGGAGATGAAGATGCAGCATCCTGATGCTCCGCTGGTGGTCGGGAACACAACGATCGGTACAGAAAAAGGGGTTCTCTATATTGGTCACACTACCTAGAGCTTAGTTTGACCCTAACCCTTAGCCCTAAGCCTCCGTTTTGCGTGTTCACGCGTAGGGATGGGGGCGTCCCAATTTTCTTGTGATGAAGGGGAAGGGGAGCTTGGCCCTCGAAGCGGAGATTTTGCCTTTCCATAACGTTACTATTGAGGAAAGAAAAGAATCTCAATGTACACTGAAAACAAGAGAGTGTTATTTCTTTGCTGATCCTTCCTTCATATTGAGGATCAAGAGATCTGTTGATGGAGCTAAGAAAAAAGGCAGAATTGGAGTTAGGTTTCCTCTTACAGTGATGCATATACGATGTTGTATTTTTAAATCGTGCCTCAGAAATCCAGGCAGCATTTTCAATGTTTGACCTCCGACCCTTGAATGTACATTTTCCTCGTTGAACAGGGCCGAAGATGCTTCTTAAAGGAGTTCATCATTCAAAGGTCATATATGCCGGAAGGATCTCTGAGCTGAAGACCCTGAGCTGGGGAACCAACGGTATGACAAGCTGCCGCGCTTCTAGAATATATCTAGCTTCTAGAATATTAGAATAATTCTAGCATTGGTTAGAATAGAGAAGAATAGAGACACAGCATACACAACTTAACAGGCCAGCAAAAGTTATATTCAACACATTTAAGTGGATGTCTCTCTTCTGCATGGCTATTACTGTCTTATTTCTCGCTCTCTTGACGTCTTTTATCTATGTGACACAGAAGTGCTTCAGCTATTATCCTAAGATCTATGCTCTGGGTCGTCTATTTCTACACTCTGACTCTCTCTCTCTATCCTGGGGTGTACAGGTGTGAGTGAGGGGTCACCTGTTAATATACTTTGACTGTCTCTACTCTCTCTTGCTCCTTTCCCCCTCTCTCGCTCTCTCTCTCTCACGCTCTCTCTCTCTCTCTCTCTCTCTCTCTCTCTGTGTCTCTCTCTCCTGGGGTGTGCAGGTGTGAGCGTGGGGTCGGCCTGCACGCTGTCCTGTCTGAAGGATGAGCTCCAGAGAGCAGTGGGCGCCATGGAGACGGAGAAGAGTCGGGGTTACTATGCTCTCCTGCGGACGCTGCAGTGTCTGGCTGGCAAGCAAATACGGAACATGGCTGTGAGTCCCCACGCAGGGAAGATCCACCCATTTCAATCAGATTCTGATGTTTTTTTATGATGGAATGGTAGCCTCTTAAAGTTTTAAGTTCTACTCGGAACCGAATTAAGCACCAATCATTTTCTCAAATGTAGATCAAATAAACATTCAAATAAACACCAATATTATTTTACTGTCACCATGTCAGTTGGACACACATACAGGTTTTGGAACATATGCACGCAAGAAATCTATTTCATAATTAATCATAATTCATGAATTATTGTTGTGAATATTTGAATTGTTATAGCTGTGTTTGATGTCCATAGACTGTTGGAGGGAATATCCTCAGTGCCAATCCCAAATATGACCTCAGTAGTGTTCTTGCTGCCCTGGAGTGCACGCTTCACATTGTTTCTAAAGGTAAAAGTTTGTTATATTAAAAAAATTTAATTATAGATATCTACATTAACATGTTGCTCTGTCATAACTGAAGACACTGAAATTTGTTGTTATACATTTTTATGTATCAATTCTTTGACAGAGACAAAAAAGTGACAAGAAAATAAGTACTGGTATTTTGTTATTTTTATGGCTGCTTGTTCTAACCTATGTATTGTCCTGTGCAGCTGGGAGCAGGGAGATCCCTCTGAACGACGCGTTGTTTCCTGATTTCGGCAGGACGGCACTTAGACCAGAGGAAGTCCTCCTGTCCATCCACATACCCTACTCCAAACCGGTGAGGAAGAAGAAAAACACAAACCCACTTCCTGTCATGTTTTCCTTAAAAGGATCTGCTAGTCACCGCTTTAGTTAGCACACTTAACGGTCAACTTTGGTATACTAATAATAATGATAATAATAATAATAATAATAATAATAATGATGATGATGATGATGATGATGATGATGATAATAATAATAATAATAAAAATTGTAATTATCCTAATCCCCCCCTTTTCTATTTTCAAAGAAATTGCAGGTTTTTGCTCAGCACCATGAGATAATGTATATAATCAGCACTGTAAGCACATCAGTGTATATTATATGCACTCATCCGCTGTGTTTTCTGTCCTATCTCGCAGTGGGAGTTTGCGTCGGCCTTCCGCCAGGCTCAGAGACGAGAGTTTGCCTTCAGCATCGTCAACGCTGGGATGAGGGTGGTCTTCAGGGAAGGCAGCGACGTTGTTGAGTCTCTGAACATCTTCTGTGGAGGAGTGGGGCCCACTCTGGTGACACCACGACACACGTGCCAACAGCTGGTCGGACGGTAACAGCAACAATACTTTCATATTTCAGACTGGGATTCAGAACTGTTAATTAACTATTACTCTACTCTACTATGAAGACAAATATAAATTTCACCCTGTTTAAACCAGCTCTCATGTGGATCTTGAGTTTATTTTTGGGATAGTAGTATAAAACAGCTTTTAAATTATACTGAGGTGTTTCAAAATGAAGGACCCTACTCAAGAACGTCCTCAAGAGCTCTTTGTCATATGTGTTTAAACTCTGTTCTGCTCTGTGTTTAAACTACCATTCCTCTCTCCTCTCCACTCAGTTCTACTATGTGTTTAAACTACCACTCCCCTCTCCTCTACTCTGTGTTTAAACTACCATTCCTCTCTCTCCTCTCCACTCAGTTCTACTCTGTGTTTAAACTACCATTCCCCTCTACTCTGTGTTTAAACTACCACTCCTCTCTCCTCTGCTCTGTGTTTAAACGTCCCCTCTCCTCTCCACTCAGTTTTACTCTATGTTTAAACTACCACTCCTCTCTCCTCTACTCTATCTTTAAACTACCACTCCTCTCTCCTCTGCTCTGTGTTTAAACTACCATTCCTCTCTCCTCTGCTCTGTGTTTAAACTACCATTCCTCTCTCTGCTCTGTGTTTAAACTACCACTCCTCTCTCCTCTGCTCTGTGTTTAAACTACCATTCCTCTCTCCTCTGCTCTGTGTTTAAACTACCATTCCTCTCTCTGCTCTGTGTTTAAACTACCATTCCTCTCTCTGCTCTGTGTTTAAACTACCACTCCTCTCTCCTCTGCTCTGTGTTTAAACGTCCCCTCTCTTCCCCACTCAGTTCGTGGGACGAGGCTCTCCTGGGCGAGGCCTGCAGGCTCCTGGGGGAGGAGGTTGATGTCGCGGCCCACGGAGGGAAGACGGAGTACCGCAAGACGCTGGTCCTCAGCTTCTTCTTCAAATTCTACATGGAGGTTCTCCTGGAACTCAACGAGAGGGTGTGTCCTGGTGCTCAGTAAAGGGACAGTTCGGCTGTTTAGAGTGTCTTTCCTCAATATGTTGAAATATAGTATTTTTTTATAAATGCAGTTACTGAGGGTGGACTTAAAAAAATGAGCCTAAAAAAAATCCATAAAATGTATTAATTCATCAATTTCAGCATTGATATTGGCTACACCCCAATACAAAGCTATCTTTTGAAGATGTTATTGTATGTACAGACACACAGGCATACATACAGTAAATACATATATTTACACTGCCTGGCCAAAAAAAAAGTCACCACCTGGATTTAACTAAGCAAATAGATAAGAGCCCCACACTGGATAATTACTGCATGGGTGATTATGTTTCAGCTGGCAACAAGTTATTTAACCATAACTGACACAGTGAGAAGCTTCTCATTTCTTAAACAACCATGTCGAAAGACACATCCTGTGGTCGTGGAAAAGATGTTAATCAGTTTCAGAAGGGTCAAATTATTGGCATGCATCAAGCAAACAAAACATCTAAGGAGATTGCTGAAACTTCTAAAATTGGGTTAAGAACTGTCCAACGCATTATCAAAAACTGGAAGGATAGTGGGGAACCTTCATCTTCCAGGAAGAAATGTGGTCGGAAAAAAATCCTGAATGATCGTGATCGGCGAGCACTTAAACGTTTGGTGAAATCAAATCGTAAAAAAACAACAGTACAACTTAGGGCAATGTTCAATAGTGAAAGTAAGAGCATTTCCACACGCACACTGCGAAGGGAACTCAAAGGATTGGGACTAAACAGCTGTGCAGTTGTAAGAAAACCACTTATCAGTGAGGCTAATCGAAAAAAAAGGCTTCAATTTGCTAGGGAGCATAAAGATTGGACTCTGGAGCAATGGAAGAAGGTCATGTGGTCTGATGAGTCCAGATTTACCCTGTTCCGGAGTGATGGGCGCATCAGAGTAAGAAGAGAGGCAGATGAAGTGATGCACCCATCATGCCTAGTGCCTACTGTACAAGCCTGTGGGGGCAGTGCTATGATCTGGGGTTGCTGCAGTTGGTCAGGTCTAGGTTCAGCAACGTTATGTGGCCAAAGAATGAAGTCATCTGACTACCTGAATATACTGAATGACCAGGTTATTCCAGCAATGGATTTTTTCTTCCCTGATGGCACGGGCATATTCCAAGATGACAATGCCAGGATTCATCGGGCTCAAATTGTGAAAGAGTGGTTCAGGGAGCATGAGACATAATTTTCACACATGGATTGGCCTCCACAGAGTCCAGACCTTAACCCCATTGAGAATCTTTGGGATGTGCTGGAGAAGACTTTGCGCAGTGGTCCGACTCTCCCATCATCAATACAAAATCTTGGTGAAAAATTATTGCAACTCTGGACAGAAATAAATGTTGTGACATTGCAGAAGCTTATCAAAACAATGCCACAGCGAATGCGTGCCGTAATCAAAGCTAAGGGCGGTCAAACGAAATATTAGTGTGTGACTTTTTTTTTGGCCGGTGACATACAGTGACTCATCAATTATCTTTTTTGAATCTGTCAGTATTGTGCTTTGCTCCCTCCCCATTATCAAAGATAACCCTCCCTTATCATTACAAACTACATTTACTATTGTGATTATTCTATTATATATATATATATAGATATATATCCTATGTCAAAGCAAGAAGAAAAAATTGTGTTATAAAAACATGACAAACTGACATGCCGATCGTGAAACGTTGAAATAGTGAGTGTTGTTTTCTGTTTTAGGATGTGACAGATGAAAGTGTGCCTCTGGAGTATCTCAGTGCTCTGAAACCCTTTAAGAACGAGGTCCCACAGGGTCAGCAGTCCTTCCAGGTCAGTGCCCTTACAGAGAACACACTGCAACTGAATGGATTCGGTATGCTGTACTCATCATACCAGAGTAGGCACGGCAACAAGGATCCTGTTGTTTTGCATTCCGTTTGGGAAACATTCGACCTCTTTGGATTCTGTTGTGTGGAGCTAATAGAATTTAAACTGTAGAATTCTTCGGTATGTGTTTGAGTCCCTTAAAAAAAAAGTTACATTTAACATTACACATTGAACCTATAAGAGTCCGTACCTATCTGAACTAGTTTTAATATAGATGTTGAATATACATATATATTTTTAAATGGTCTATCCCTTGGGTAGCTTGTTTCAGAGGCCCAGTCCTCCAGTGACCCTGTGGGGCGTCCCAGCATACATCAGTCCTCCTTCCAGCAGGCGACGGGCGAGGCTAAATACTACGACGACATCCTGCCTGTGCAGGGAGAGCTCTTTGTTGTCATGGTGACCAGCACTAGAGCACACGCCAAAATCATGTTAGTACACAGTCACTTTAGAACATGTTAAGATCATGTTAGTACACAGACCCCATCACACACCTCAAGATAATATTAATATACAGAACTTGAATTTGTTGATTACTCAGTCTGATTGGTTGGTTTTGTCATAGAGCACAACGATGATCCTTGTCCTTTTAGCCAATGGGATTACCTCTGTGATGACTTTGCTTGTCCTTTTAGCCAATGGGATTACCTCTGTGATGACTTTGCTTGTTCAATCTTTGTCCTGATGAACAAGATTCATAACCATGATTAAGACTCAGCATAACGTAACACCTGTAATTCCAAACGTTGATTTTATTGTTAATAAAGTAGAAGACCAGTCTACGATAGCCTACATACAGAACACAGGGAGTACAGTCTCAATAACGACTAAGTACTCTGTGGGTACAAAGAATAATTTAAATAAGATAATTATTATTATTATTATGTACCTGATGATAGATCTGTGTGTGTGTGTTTTCCTGTGCCTGACCCTGTGACATTGGGCTCAGTGTCAGTTAGAGTAACTACAAAGCTAAGCCTCTAGATTTACTTGATGATAGATATCTGTGTGTGTCTTCCTGTGCCTGAACCAGTAACATTGACCCGTCCGCTGCCCTGGAGATGGTTGGCGTGGTGACCTTCCTGTCGTCACGGGACGTCCCGGGGCAGAACAAGAGGATGTGGTTCAACAACCCCGAGGAGCTGTTTGCTGAGGAGGAGGTGCAGAACAATAAATATACTATAAACTACTGTATACTGAGGAATGATGTATAATATACTGTGTGGTTCAACATTTCACTCACTCACTCACTTACTCACTCATTCTTTGGAAGTGGTGTGTGTGGGTCAGATCGTGGGTACTGTGGGTACTGTAGTGCACTGTGGGTATTGTAGTGTACTATGGGTACTGTAGTGTAGTGTGGGTACTGTAATGTAGTGTGGGTACTGTAGTGTACGGTGGATACTGTAGTGGTGTACTGTAGTGTAGTGTGGGTACTGTAGTTCTAGTGTGGGTACTGTAGTGGTGTACTGTAGTGTAGTGTGGGTACTGTAGTGCATTGTGGGTATTGTAGTGTACTGTACTGTTGGTATTGTAGTGTACTGTGGGTACTGTAGTGTGGGTACTGTAGTGTACTGTGGGTACAGTAGTGTAGTGTGGGTACGATAGTGGTGTAGTGTAGTGTGGGTACTGTAGTGGTGTACTGTAGTGTAGTGTGGGTACTGTAGTGCAGCCTTTCTCAAACTTCTATGTCCTGGGGCCCAGTAAAGTTGGTTTACACCCCCCCCAAAAGCACCCCCAACACCACCATCCACATCCCAGTATAGGGGTGATAGATATCCAGCACATTATTATTTGTCTAGTAATTAGTAGTCTTAATTATTATTTATATGTGATTTATGATTACAGGCCATTTAGACCTGCTCCATATGAAATGAGATATTACTTTGTTATGATATTGCGTTTTATAGATCTAGCAATCACAATATAAACACCAACAACAGTAACATATCTGGGTGGTAGATGTGCAAAAGGGTGGAAATGGTTTATTTGTAATCTAAGACTTTTAGAAGCAAATGGTAGATGGAATGTTCGAAGTGCGCGAAACTTTTAAAGCAACGCACACAGAAATGGCGTCCATGTAACCATGGAAACTTGCTCTCCCCCTCACTCCTGCCTGGCTGCCTAAACTGGCTAGCATTCACAATCATAGTGCACACAGTATTTAGAGGAGAGATCACCGCCTTCACGAGTTTTCTCAACTCCCAGTGCCTCCTCTCCATTCATTCCCTATGTAAATTTTTCAACTATTGCTTAAGCGCGGTGCTCGTTAATGTCACTTTTTTCAGAGACTCTAAACCTATTCTGACTTGTGCTCTGCGGACCGGCAGTTCCCTCATCGCGGACCGGCGCCGGTCCGCGGACCAGGGTTTGAGAAATGCTGCTGTAGTGTAGTGTGGGTACTGTAGTGTAGTGTGGGTACGGTAGTGGTGTACTGTACTGTAGTGAGGGTACTGTAGTGTAGTGTGGGTACTGTAGTGTACTGGGTACTGTAGTGTAGTGTGGGTACTGTAGTGTACTGGGTACTGTAGTGTAGTGTGGGTACTGTAGTGTACTGGGTACTGTAGTGTAGTGTGGGTACTGTAGTGTACTGGGTACTGTAGTGTAGTGTGGGTACTGTAGTGTACTGGGTACTGTAGTGTAGTGTGGGTACTGTAGTGTACTGGGTACTGTAGTGTAGTGTGGGTACTGTAGTGTACTGGGTACTGTAGTGTAGTGTGGGTACTGTAGTGTACTGGGTACTGCAGTGTAGTGTGGGTACTGTAGTGTACTGGGTACTGTAGT
Source organism: Galaxias olidus (assembly GCA_026901105.3). Lineage (NCBI taxonomy): Eukaryota > Metazoa > Chordata > Actinopteri > Galaxiiformes > Galaxiidae > Galaxias > Galaxias olidus. The sequence continues at coordinate 129,705 of JAPMUY010001131.1, forward strand.
GTAGTGTGGGTACTGTAGTGTACTGGGTACTGCAGTGTAGTGTGGGTACTGTAGTGTACTGGGTACTGTAGTGTAGTGTGGGTACTGTAGTGCACTGGGTACTGTAGTGTAGTGGCAGAGACCAGAAAGTCAGTCAGCCTCTATCCCTCCTTACCTATCACTCCCTCCATCCTTCCCTCATTAAACTGCGTGCGTGTGTGTGTGCGTGTGTGTGTGTGGAGGTGGTGTGTGTGGGTCAGATCGTGGGTGCGGTGGTGGCAGAGACCAGGGAGCAGGCCAAGAGAGCAGCCCAGAAGGTCCAGGTCAACTACCAAGACCTGCTGCCATGCATCTTCACCATCCAGGTCAGTTTCCCTTTAAACTCTATACACATCATCTTCATCATACAGGTCAGTCACCCTTCATACTCTATACATCATCTTCTTCATATAGGTCAGTCACCCTTCATACTCTATACATTAACATCATGAAGGTCAGTGGAACACCCTTTAAAATAAATACAAATGGCTTTGACATCATACACATCAATCAAATGGCTTTGACATTAGTACACATCAATACAAATGGCGTTGTCATTAGTACACATAAATACAAATGGCGTTGACATTAGTACACATAAATACAAATGGCGTTGACATTAGTACACATCAATACAAATGGCGTTGACATTAGTACACATCAATACAAATGGCGTTGACATTAGTACACATCAATACAAATGGCACTGACATTAGTACACAGTCACACTAATACAAATGGTGGTTTTAAATTAGACTCCCTGGGTCTTTGTTCCTGTTCCAGGAGGCCATTGAGCACGAGTCGTTCTTTGACCCCAAGAGGAAGCTCCAGAGAGGGGACGTGGACGCGGCCTTTGAGACCGCACAGCACATCTTGGAGGGTACGTAATCCCAACATAAAAATATCCAACTTTCATGTGAACGACACCTTTTACAAATGTATTATTATCTTTTGAGGATATACTATATGTGTACGATACAAAGAGGATTATAAGCCTGACATAAGAGATGAATTGGTAACATGTAGTATGAAAAAGTGATTGTCTGCCGATATGTTTGTGTGAATTGTGAGTAGATGAGTTTTACATGGGTGGCCAGGAGCACTTCTACATGGAAACACAGGGTGTCATCGCTGTTCCCAAAGGAGAGAACGGGGAACTGGATCTGTACGTGGCCAGCCAGCACGCCGCATATACACAGGTCTGCTATGTTAACCCACACACAGGTCTGCTATGTTAACCTATACACAGGTCTGCTATAACATAGATATTAACCTATACACAGGTCTGCTTTAAAAAATAAATTAACCTATACACAGGTCTACCTTTATAAAAGAAATTAACCTATACACAGGTCTGTTTTATAAAAGAAATGGCGAATTATAAATATTAATAAACACATCAACCTATACATAGGTTTGCTTTAAAAAGCGACAAATTATAGATATTGATATGCAGTTGATATTAGGAATTGTAGCCTTATTCCAATTTAATAAGCTTCGACCAATAGCAATTTCACTGGTTTGATTGTGTTTTTGGCCAACCAGCATGCAGCTTCTACACAGGTCTGAGTTCACCTAGCTTTAATTCTGTCTCTCTAGCAACATAGCAAAGTCAGAGCTGAACAAAAACTGTATTTTAAGTCGTCTCCTGTATTATACTGTAGAAAGATGCATTTCGGTGCCTTTTGACTCGCCAGATAATAGATTAGCCCTTGGCTAGAGGCTAAGCATAAAGGGGGAACAACCGACTACGCCACTCCCTTTGTTGGTTTAAGCGGGAGACACTTAATTTAAAAGCTGCAGGTTGCAACAGTAAAGTGAAGGAGTATGTTGCCAAACATCCCAGATGACCCAATACAGTAATGATATGCAAGAAGATGTATTTACAGCAACATTAAATGATAATCAGCTTCGTAAAAAAAGACAGCCAACCTAATCAGTATAAGATAGCTGGATAAAAAGGTTATAAGAAGGACAACTTGACTTATATCACAGTCTATGTTTAACGGAGATGCATACCAATTATACAGCGAGGCAATAGCTTGGGTCAGACGGGAAACTACATTTGTGTATTTTAGTATTAAAATTTACAACTCTAGTCGTGCCGACAGCACACCTGCAACCAATAATCTAATTAACACAAGACACTCAGAATATAACAACCAAATCAAACACTGCAAAACCAAACACATGCAAATCAAATAAATTAACATAACAAAAACATGCATATTTAAAATAAAGCATGGCTGAGATAGTTTAAAAGACATTCAAAACAAGGATCGATTATCCTGTGGCTGTTACAAGCCCTTAAATACTGTAACCTCAAAAGAGCATGAGCTCAGTCATACAAGCTGCTACTATTGTTAGTTGTATGATTTTATCTAAATCTGTAACATGACTAGCCAACAGTGAAAACGGGGTAGTTTTTGAAATTGTTGTATTTTGATATGACAGTGGCGGGTGGCCTAGTGGGTAGACCTGCTACCTGGTGACCAAAAAGGTCATGAGTTCAAGCTCATCTGGCAGCCCCGCACCACTTGTGTGCCCTTAAGCAAGGCACTAAACCTTGAATTTCTCAAGGGAGACTGCCCCTGTAATTTCATTATAAGTCTCTTTGGATGAGATGCGTCAGCTAAACAACCGTAATGTAGTATATTTTTTTATTGTACCGCGCGGTTTGTTTCCTGTCTCGTCTCAGGAAGTGGTAGGGATCACCCTGGGCATCGAGGCCAATAAGATCACCTGTCACGTGAAGAGAGTGGGCGGAGCCTTCGGTGGCAAGGTCATGAAGATCGCGTCCCTGTCTGCTATCGCGGCAACTGCTGCATGCAAGTAAGGGGCCAAACCTAGTAGATATAGACCCTAAATACACTAAATTAATGAAAACTATGTTTTTTCCATTTAAACTGCTAATTAAAATTAAAACACAGTGTAGTTTTAATAAATGTTTGTATTGAAATTAACTGGATTTAAACCCCTTTTTGTCATTTTGTTTTGCATTTTCCTTATAAATACATAGAGTAATTTTTCATATTTCACATTTAAGCAGAGTAGATGTTTTGTAAATATGTTTTCATGGCAGGACTGGAAGAGCTGTGCGCTGTTCTCTGGAGCGAGGGGAGGATATGCTGATCACAAGTGGGAGACACCCATTCTTAGGCAAATACAAGGTACCACACAAACCAAAATGGAGAAATCACTGTGGTTCAGATACTATAACATAATGTAACACGTTGGTGGATTTTAATGCCAACAGTAGCATCGTCATTGCAGGATGTTTTCTTTTCTGACAGGTTGGGTACAACAAAGATGGTACCATTGTAGCAGCAGACATCACCTATTACAGCAATGGAGGCTGCACCTTGGATGAGAGTTCTTTTGTGAGCAATATCTTTTAAGACAAAATATAATGCAATAATAATAATTATTATACATGTGACTTGTGGATTCCTTTCAGGACATTGAAGGTCAGCTATATATGCCTGCGGGTTTGGTTTGGGTAACATTGTTCTTTGTAAACTTGAAAATCCATCTTGTTGCTTTTCTTGATTCAGACTTGTATAACATGTCACACAGACTTTTATTCTAGAGTTCTTCTCATCAGGAAGTTTGGGTGTTTACTTTAAGAAACCTTGTTGTTTATCAAGTGTGTTGTTTTTCTCCCAGATCATGGAGAAGGCTTGTTTACTTTAAGAAACATTGCGGTTGTTTATCGTGTGTGTGTTGTTTTTCTCCCAGATCATGGAGAAGGCTTGTTTACTTTAAGAAACATTGCGGTTGTTTATCGTGTGTGTGTTGTTTTTCTCCCAGATCATGGAGAAGGCTCTGCTCCACATGGACAATGGCTACAGGATTCCCAACCTGCGTGGGCGTGGTTTCGTCTGCAAGACCAACCTGCCCTCCTACACCGCCTTCCGCGGGTTCGGAGGACCCCAGGGGCTGACCGTGATCGAGAGCGTGCTGCACGAGGTGGCCGTCCGCTGTGGCCTCCCTCCCGACCAGGTGAGAGGTCACACTAACACACAGAAGGGTCAAAGGTCAACTGGAACGTTTGCCATTAGCCTGTTGTGGTCACTAGAACATAGAAAAACAATTGTGAATATTTTACAGCATTTTTTGGGGGAGTCAAAAAGCTGTAATTCAGGCTTATTTTTTTGGTTTGAGAGTATTATTTATAGTTTTGGTTACTTATGAGGTTGAAAAAATATATTTTATAGACTTACAATGTAACAAAAATCTGTTCCAAAAGTTCCTAGTATAGAGCTGTTTGCTTAATATAAACCACATTGAATGGCCTAAGCGTGTGAAATGTGCTATACAAACAGATTTGCCTTGCCTTGAGAAAAACAAAATATCAATATCTCTACGTCAACCGTGGTTACTGGTCACTGTCGGTCCCGTTTCTCCCAAGGTGAGGCAGACGAACATGTACCAAGATAAGGAGTCGTACACCCACCACGGCCAGCCGTTCTGTCCCAGGGACATGGTGCGCTGCTGGGATGAATGCCTGACCAAGGCTGGGTACCAGCAGCGGCTCCAGGACATACGGACGTTTAACAGAGACAACCGCTGGAAGAAGAGGGGCATGGCCGCTGTGCCACTTAAGTTTGGCGTCGGATTCTCCAAGGGCTTCTATAACCAGGTCAAGAGACATTTCTTTATTCTTTCATTCATTCTTTCATTCATTCTTTCATTCATTTGTTTGTTCGTTTGTTCATTCATATATTTATTTGACCCGAAATGACGTAACCAAGGATATACATTTGTTTAATACATGGGCTTCTACAACCAAGTCTAACCATTAATTTTGTATTTGTTATCTTGATGTGTGTAGTAAATTAATTTATACATCAATGTAAAAACTGTTAAGCTTAAGATCTTTAATTTGCTTTGTTTTCTTAATTACATATTGTCATTTAGCTAATAATTATTATTAATAAATGTACTGATTATATCATTTGAGTCAATGGTGTAACTAGGTGAAGAGTAGCGGTTTGTTTAGGTTCCTTTGTGCACTGTATGTGGTCTTGCCAAGGAGCATATCACAGATCACAGACATATTGCTTATATCTTGATGAATCAATAACATGAATGTGTTCATATATATACAGTACTGTGCACAAGTTTTAGGCAGGGGATGCTGTTTTGAAGGCGAAGGGTGGACACACCAAATGTTGATTTGATACAGATTTGCTTTTCCCTCACTTTGTATTTTCTGAATTGATAAAAAAAAAAATAAACAATTAACATTTATCCTTTTATGTATTTATTTTCTAACTTTAAAGACATCACACCTGCCTAAAACCTTTGCACAGTACTGATATATATATATATATATATATATATATATATATATATATATATATATATATATATATATATATATTTTAATAAAAATATGATGCTTAATATGTAATATTATACGTATATCTATTTTAATAAATATATGATGCTTAATATGTAATATTATATACTTGAGTAAAGGGGTTGTTTCATAACCAAAACATGAGTTTGTTTACTTATCTTTATTTAGTATGGTCAGTTACATGAAATATAATCTCTCTTCATCTCTTATAATCTATTATAAACTTCATCTAATATAAAACAAAATGATATATTGAAGTGATTTTGGAATGGTGTTTGTCCCCCATACAGGGTGCGGCCCTGGTGAACATCTACAAAGACGGCTCTGTGCTGGTGACTCACGGGGGTACTGAGATGGGACAGGGCATCAACACCAAAGCCATGCAGGTTTAGTTCCTATAATAACCTCTGGAAACACCAAAGCTATGCAGGTTTAGTTCCTATAATAACCTCTGGAAACACCAAAGCTATGCAGGTTTAGTTCCTATAATAACCTCTGGAAACACCAAAGCTATGCCGGTTTAGTTCCTATAATAACCTCTGGAAACACCAAAGCTATGCAGGTTTAGTTCCTATAATAACCTCTGGAAACACCAAAGCTATGCCGGTTTAGTTCCTACAATAACCTCTGGAAACACCAAAGCTATGCAGGTTTAGTTCCTACAATAACCTCTGGAAACACCAAAGCCATCCAGGTTTAGTTCCTATAATAACCTCTGGAAACACCAAAGCTATGCAGGTTTAGTTCCTATAATAACCTCTGCATAGGAAACAGTTAAGGGGACCTTATTTGAATGCTTTGGATGGACCGGTAACTGACAGTTAATACAGAATATATATATACATTTTATAATTTTAACGTAGATTTGATCTCTCAGTCTCTTGGGCTAATTGTGAATCTCGTTGCATACTAGATGATCATTTAAATAATTGGATAACCTCTCTAGGTGACTGGCGTTATAAAGTGCCTTCATTCAAATTTGAATAAAGCTTCTCCCACCTCTCTCTCTGTGCTCGTCGCAGATAGTGAGCCGAATCCTAAACGTTCCCATGGAAACCATCTACATCAAAGAGACGTGCACGGGAAACGTTCCCAACGCCGCTCCCTCCGCGGCATCCTTCGGCACGGACGCAGTCGGCATGGCCGTCAAGGTAAACACAGGATCCCGGAAAAAACATATACAGTACTGTGCAAAGGTTTCATGCAGGTGTGAAGTCTTTAAAGTAAGAAAAACAAATAAATATATATATATATATATATATATATATATATATATATATATATATATATATATATATATATATATATATATGTTAATTGTTGATTTTTTATCAATTCATAAAATACAAAGTGAGGGCAAAGCAAATCTGTATCAAATCAACATTTGGTGTGACCACCCTTCGCCTTCAAAACAGCATTCCGTGCCTGAAACTTAAGCACAGTACTGTATATACAGTATGTATGATATAATATATATATACAGTACCAGTACTGTGTATATATACAAGAATATAATATAATATAATATAGAGTACATTGAAATGGAATATATTATAGAGTACAATGGACTGAAGCAGACGTTAGGGTACTTAAGACACATAGTTTGTAATACTGCTAATGATAAACTACATCTTTAAGAGGACACCTTACACAGTAAGAGAAATCTATTAAAAGTAAAGTAACATGAAGGATAAGCTTTGAACGATTTTGTTTGAAAGGGGGGTGGGATGTATAGATACATGTGTTTATTGTTGATTGATGTTTCACCCTGTGGTTATGGGGACTTTCAGAACGCTGCTGAGAAACTCATGAGACGCCTGGAGCCTGTCATGAAGAGCAAACCCCAAAACACCTGGCAACAATGGGTGAACACACACACACACACACACACACACACACACATGTCCAAAACACCTGGCAACAGTGGGTGAAAACACACACACACACACACACACACACACATATCCAAGACACCTGGCAACAATGGGTGAACACACACACACACACACACACATCCAAAACACCTGGCAACCATGGATGAACACACACACACACACACACATCCAAAACACCTAGCAACAATGGGTGAACACACACACACACACACACACACATCCAAAACACCTAGTAACAATGGATGAACACACACACACACACACACACACACATCCAAAACACCTAGCAACAATGGATTAATCACACACACACACACACACACACACACTCCAAAAACACTTGTCATTAATGGGTAAACACCAAGAGAGATTTGAATGTAATAATGGTTTATCATTGTCATGTGTCTTCCTTGTATCTGTTTTTCTTTCCTTCCTCAGATCGTAGATGCCTATTGCCAAAAAATCAGCCTATCAGCAACTGGATTCTTCATGTATGTGACCAATAGGATAAGCCAATAAATACTAAGTATATAATTGTATTAACATAATTTCCAGTAAGTACAAGTAAACAAAATTTGGTGTTATGGTATAAAACATGTGATGACGAGATATGGGCCATTGCATTGCTACTCCATTTCAACAGTAACACTACTAGCATGTGACGTTATCTGGACAACACAAAACCTCTGATGTATGTTCCAAAAAACACATATTCTGTAGGAATTCAGGCAACCTATAGGAACAGTGGTTTAAAATGAATTCAGGCGTACGGACGAATAGGAACGGTGGTTTAAAATGAATTCAGGCGTACGGACCAATGGGAACAGTGATTTAAAATGAATTCACGCATACGGACCAATAGGAACAGTGGTTTAAAATGAATTCAGGCGTATTGTCCAATAGGAACAGTGGTTGAAAACATGTGTTCCTGTGGTCAGGGGCCCTCACACCAGTGTAGACTGGGAGACAGGGGAGGGACCAGCCTACTATTACTTCACCTTTGGGGCCTGCTGCTCTGAGGTGGAGATAGACTGCCTTACAGGAGACCACAAGGTAACGTTGTCTGTCTGTCTGTCTGTCTGTCCCCCCGCCCGTCTGTCTGTCAGACGTTGTCTGAATCTTTGTGGTTTTGATGTCACAAATGTTTTGATTGTCAGTCAAAAACCACTAATGCCAAACCAACCGCTAGATTGATGAATACTTTATTATTATCCATAAGTTTGCCTTGTAATATGTTTTGTTCAATACTGTGGTGTAGAGATGTGTGTGTTTGTGTTACAGAACGTCAGGACGGACATAGTTATGGACGTTGGGAAAAGCATCAACCCTGCTTTGGATGTGGGACAGGTAGAGTAACAAAAAGAGATTCTAAGTTTAAAAGAGATTTATAAGTGTTAGTATTTAAGGCATTGGAAAATGCTAACCTGCTGTGTGCTTTTTTTGGATTACAAAAGGACTCTTTAAGGTGTAAAAAATGTTCTTGCTGTTTGAAGTGTTTCAGATTGAGGGTGTAATCTGTCATCTGTGTCTTAAATGAAGAGAGGATGTTTTAAAGAGCTACAGCCACTGTTGTTATGCTTTAGATTGAGAGACAGATTACTAAAGCAAGAAAAAAGTGTGAAATACTATTTTAACGACACAGACACTTTTAATGTGCTGTTATTCAAGGCATTGGGAATAATAACATGCTATCCCTTGTGACAGATTGATATTTAAGGTGTAACACATTATCCTGCTCTATGCTTGAAACGTAGTCAGGAATCTTTATACTTTAACACCTCATCCAAATAGCCCAGATTGAGGGAGAACTCTCAAAGGTGTTACACATTATCCTGTTGTGTGTTTTAAATGTAGGGAGAACTCTTAAAGGTGTAACACATTATCCTGTTGTGTGTTTTAAATGTAGGGAGGAATCTTTAAGGTGTAACACATTATCCTGTTGTGTGTTTTAAATGTAACACATTATCCTGTTGTGTGTTTTAAATGAAGGGAGGAATCTTTAAGGTGTAACACATTATCCTGTTGTGTGTTTTAAATGTAGGGAGGAATCTTTAAGGTGTAACACATTATCCTGTTGTGTGTTTTAAATGAAGGGAGGAATCTTTAAGGTGTAACACATTATCCTGTTGTGTGTTTTAAAAGTAGGGAGGAATCTTTAAGTTGTAACACGTCACCCTGTCACCCTGTGTGTTTTAGATCGAGGGAGGAATCTTGAAAGGTGTAACAGGTTATCCTGTTGTTTGTTTTAAATGTAGGAAGGAATTTTGAAGGTGTAACGAGTTACTCTGCTACACTTTGTTACAGATTCAGGGAGGAATCTTTAAGGTGTGACACATTAACCTGTTGTGGGGAAGAATCTTTCAAGTGTGACACATGAACTTGTTGTAGGGAGGAATCTTTAAGGTGTAACCCCTCCCCCTGCCCCCTGTGTGGTCCAGGTGGAGGGAGGTTTCGTCCAGGGTCTGGGTCTGTACACCATTGAGGAGCTTCAGTTCTCCTCTGAGGGCGTCCTGATGACCCGGGGCCCCACCCAGTACAAGATACCCGCGCTGTGCGACATTCCTCCGCAGCTCAACGTCCACCTGCTGGCCAACGCAGAGAACCCACATGCAATCTACATGTCAAAGGTAAGCACGGACACGCTATTAACATGTCAAAGGTAAGCACGGACACGCTATTAACATGTCAAAGGTAAGCACGGACACGCCATCTACATGTCAAAGGTAAGCACGGACACGCTATTTACATGTCAAAGGCAAGCACTGACACTATTTACATGTCAAAGACAAGAACTGACACTATTTACATGTCAAAGGTAAGCACGGACACCTTTTTGGTGTGAAAGGTAATTTGCATTTCATAGCTAATGCATTTGACTTGGACTATTTTGAACTAAGGCGTTTTCAATCTGATTAAGGCTCATCAATATCCATACACTGAGCGCACAGGAGACTGTCACATAGAATCCACTACCACTCTGGCAAGAGCAAGTCTTTCGGATTGTGGGGCTCTGATCCCCACACTGTGAGAATGGCTGGCGTGTCTATTTCATCTATCTCTATAATTCTCTCTATCCTTCCCGCTACTAGACGTCTACGTGATACAAGTGAAAAGTATCAAATAAAGTTTATTGGATTCTACTTATGATATCCTGTTACATGCTTACGTTCAATAGCATTCTATTCTATTTTATTACATTCATAATTTTTAGATTCCGTTCCATTACGTTCCGTTCCGTTACATTCTGTTCCATTACATTCCATTCCGTTACATTCTGTTCTATGCTATTCCGTTCCGTTCCATTGGACAGGGTATAGGTGAACCGACGGTTTTCTTCGGCTGCACCATCTTCTTTGCCATCAAGGAGGCCATAGCAGCGGCCCGTCAGGAGAGAGGTCTGGGGGACGCCTTCTCCCTGAGCTCTCCCGCCACGGCCGAAAAGATCCGCCTGGCCTGCCAGGACCAGTTCACACAACAGGTAAGAGGAGAGGAGGAGGCTCAGGGGTTAATAAATCTTTCCTGTCCTAAATTCTTTCTCCCAGCGCTGTGCTCTAGATCTTTACATTCCCTTTGATCTCAAGCTTATGTCGTTTTTTTTGTGTTTTTTTTTCAAGGGAAAAACTAAATAAATAAATAGAAGAGCAGTTGGTGTTCTTTTTATAAAAATCTTTTTGATTTGATGACTTTACTGACATTAAGTTGTCATTTATTTTTTTCTCGCAGGCTCCATCTCCAAATAAGGAAAATTTGACTCCATGGTGTATCAATGTGTGACCAAAACATTCTCATTCATCATTTATAGTGATTAATAATGAATAACCAGTTAGCAATGTCTGAATTGCATCACCTTTTACCCATTTTTAATGAGTTTAATTGTATTTAATTACATATATTTGTAATAACCATACTGTTTGTAACTGTCAAAAGCAACCATTAGTAGCTTTTTATCCTTGTTATACTTAAGAAAAACAAATGTTTTGTATGAAGTTTAGTTCAGTTTTACATCTGGGGTGTACTGCAAAAATAAATAAGTTTATGGAAGTGTGCTGTAGGCTGAAAAAGGTTAGAAAACATCATTGTGATATTCAGGATGGACAGAAGTATGGAGAAGGCAACATGGAGAAGATTGTCTCCCTCTGCTGGAGAATATGGCATACATTTCCCACTTGCTTCATCCATGCTTCTCTTAAAAAAGAAAATATAATAATAATACTACTAATAAATGACAAAATAAAAGATTTAATGTTTTATTAACATTGGGTTAATATGAGCAATTATTTCCTCTTTATTTAGCAAGATTGTTGTCAACGATACGTTTTGGAATATGCCTGATTGTTGCCAAAACTTAAGCGTAGACCACAATGAACTGTTTGTTATTGTCTAGATGTAATTTGTAAGATACTGTAAGCAATGTGCCGATGCATGTAGAGGCATGGTAAGCCTGTTGGTATAGAGATAAAAGGTAGAGATGAGACTATCCCATGAATCGTTTTTTTATTCGCTTTTTACTAACTTCTTTAAGCACCTACTCCTACATAGCTCAATTGGCAGGTGCACTGCTCTCAAGACCGGACAAACCCATGCAGGTTCAAACCCTGTATATGCTGTGGGTTTTCTGTTACAGAATTTGTAACAGAAATTCTGTTGACTTTCCAGGTTTAAATATCCTGATTAATTCCGCTGTTGCTGGAAGTCTTGAACAGCTCAGTAGGTTAATGCTGTGAAACCCCAGCGACTGTTTGGGTACGACGTGGGTTCGAATCCCGTTCCATTATGTTGCAAAATTATCCACGATCCTTCAGTTGATATAAACCTTACAAAACATTTGCTGTCAGAAGAGCTTCAGGTTAGCTCAATGGGTTAGTGCTGGTGTTACCCCCCAGCAGGTATTCCTGCGTTGCGAGGACAATGCATCGTGGGTTTGGGTCCTACCGTAGCTGTTCAGTTGACGATGTTGATGTAGGAGGATAGAACAGGGGCTTCTGGCCCCTGGAGTTCAGTGGCAATGAAAAGCAGCTGTTATACTGAGGAATGTAGTGACAAGAGAAAGTTTTAAATGTGAAAGTAACTTAAACTACATTATTCATTACTCCTATATTAGTTTAATTACTATAATTACTATTATTATAGTAAGCTTAAGCTAGCTTAATAATACAGTTGAAGTATGTACAGTTAGATCCTTTAAAATCTCATCTATGCTACTACACTCACTGCCATAACCACCAGATTTCATGGCCACCAGTTTCCAGGGGCCAGAAGCCCCTGGACTATCCTCCTACCCTACATTTGAACAGAGCAGTTTGTGCAGGGCTTGATCCTGCGACGCACATGTACTCAGACGTACGCAGCTTGAGCGATTACGCACTGAGCTATGATCAAGCTCGTGCCAACATGATTTTTCAAGCCTATTTAAAGATAGCTATTCGAACATATTTTGCAATAGATGTTCTATTTGGGATTCAAACCCACAACCCTCCAACTTAGCATCTGCAGAATCAACCTACTGAGCTATTTGGGGAGAGCAGACTCTACATGTTGAACTTCCTCTGAAGGATGCACATCTAGCATATCACAACATGGTTCCACAAACATTCAAAATGCCACCTGCAGGCTTTGAACCACCAACTCTGATGTTGCATTAAGGCGTGACCTTATTGAGCTATATTGCAGCTTGTATGCACTGTGGGCATGTCCAGCATATTTAAGCAGTAGTGAAATATTAAACTAGTATCAAGATGTGTTGGAAGTTATAAGGTTGATACTGACGCTTTGAGCACAAGCTTCAGTGTAGCTTTTCCTCTTCTAAAGAAAGCGTAAGACAAACAGTTTTAAAAGTGAACCTTGGTGGGATTCAAACCCAAGTCACTTCTTTGCATTATTTCGGAATCACCTGATTTAACTTGCCGAGCTATCTCAACTGTACGCTTGTCCTGTAGGCTATGATTTGTATCATTAAGTACATATAAACATGGCTTAACAAATCATATAATAGGAAGCAGGATTTGAACCCATTCTAACTGTGTCACAGGTAACCAAAGCATGAAGTGATTGAGCTACTTGGTTTGACAAAGTGTCCTTCAACATATTTACACCTTGAGATAAAGAAGTATTCCATAACAGAACCCCTAAAGTGAAATTTGAACCCACAGTTCAGTGATTCGTTTTACTTGAAGCTCTAGCATTAACAGAGCTACTTCTGGTGATGTAACCTTTGACCTATTTATACATTGACATAAAGATGCATTGCAGAACAGAAGCTCTAAAGCGAGATTTTAACCCACAACATAAAATGTCCGCTTGTCACAGCACCTAATTTATCTTCAGACGTCCTAAATTCCAATGAGAGCAGCAAATAAATCGGCGCCGCTTTTATGATAGTTAAGGTAAAGGCTAGCCAAACGGTTGTGGCAACAGTAACTAGAAGGATCGAAGCTGTGGAGAGAACCAGCGAAAGGGGTGTAATGTTGAAGTAATGTAACGTTGGCAAATTAATTGGAAGATTTAAGGAAACGCTGCAAACTGAAATTCAAAACTGAAACACTAATGAAGATGCTGCTTTTGGTGTTTGGGTGGAAACAATATGCTTCATCATAGCTTTGTATGATAGCTGTATCTTGTAACTATTACCTATTCTGATTGAGTGCAGAAAGTGAACTAGTAGTACCCTCTTTTCTCCACAGGATGGCAGTCAAATATATTTCAAAGCTCAGTCATCGATATCTAATGTTTCTAATTATTTCACTTTAGTGCTGTCTTTAATTGTAAAATTAATCAATAAAACCCAGCGTTGAACACAAATATTTTCGACAGGATCAAATGAAAAATCAACAGTGTACCAGCCCAGAGTGTGAGTGCAGGTGGTCTGTATGTGACTCCTACAAAGTACTTTATTCCTCTCCTGTTGATTCCTCTGTATGTGACTCCTACAGTGTACATTCGGGTACCAGCGGGACTCAGATTTTCTCTACACAGAACCTAGTCCCAGCAGTCAAATCTCTCTGTGTGATCATCAGGATACAACGGCTCCCCTCTCCACAGCGTCACTCTCCAAGTTCAAAGTTTTGTTTTTATTTGTCATATGTCAGTAAGCAGTACAGTACAAGACAATGAAACATACTCCACCATCTCTGTATTGTGGGGGAAAAACACAAGTCCTTTCTGTTCTCCTAAGACAAATGGGCAGTGTGTGTGTTTCAAATGGGACCCTCAAGGAAAAAGGTTTTGAATTCAGAAGAGTGCTTACGTAGGTCTGTTATGATCTTATAGTTCAATAAGGGTCTGATATTAACTCTTGCTAGCGCCCTAGGCAGTTTATCTATAGCAGTTTTACCTTGACAGGTGAAAAAAAAAGTAGTTTTAAACTAAAACAGATAGAAAGAAAATATAATTTTTATATTATAGTTTTTAAACCTCTGTAGATACTGCAACTCACGCAGTTAACTTTATTTTGCATCTGTCCTAACCCCTTTTCACTGGGAAGCTTGAAGACACACATTTATAAGGGAACAAGCCAGGGAATCCTTTTAAGGAAACATGCCCCTGGTGTTAAAAAGACAGAAACTGAAACCAAGGTACAAACTGAACAATTGTTATGAAAGACAATGAGCAAATATGACTTGAATTAAAGACACAATCACAAAAGGAAATCAGTCAAAACCCATTAAACCTTGAGCTGGAAATGTTATGGTCCTCGAACCTTCAAAATATCCTAATTAGGTAGGAATATGTCTATTGGTAAAACACTATTTAGACACTGTAGGAGCTGAAACCTATTATTTGTGCTACTAAGGCCTAACAAACCCCCCCCCTCCTCTCCTCTCTCTGTCTGATGCCTGGCACATAATTAATGGAAGTGTGTATACAAGTGCTTAATGTGAACAACAGCAAAATGAATGTGATTTTTGTAGGAGCATGACTGAATAACAATTAAAAACAAAGAATCAAATATCCAAAGCCCATGGCGTGAAAGATCCGGGTTTGCTGACCGGAACCTGACAGAAAAGAAAGAGAATGAGTGTTTAATTTCCTGAATTTATTTTCTTTATTTACTTTGATTAATATTAACTTCTGCAAACTGAAGTTTGTTATTCTTAATCAAATCCAGGCTGTAGACCAGAGCCAGACTTTTGTGCGGTGGGTTACCATTTTGGTGAAGGGGGTGAGGCTCGCCAGACAGGCCTTCTCTGGAGTAGCAGGGCTGTGCAGCGAGAACGGACCGACCAATCCCGACTCGGCACGTGCCGCCGCCACCGCGTCTTTAATGGCGAAGAAGACGGCGCTGCCGAGGAAGAGGGCAGGCTCACCAATGCCCTGTAGGGGGCGCCAAAGAGCAGGTTTTCATATTTACAGGTGAATGAACTAGAACAGAGTTTCTAAAAACAATTCTCCCAAGTCTCTCCTCTGTGTTTCTGTGTTCGAGACAACATGCCTCCCCCCTACAATGAAACATATTTCATATCAACTAAATAGTCTCCCGTCTCTCCTCTGTGTTTCTGTGTTCGAGACAACATGCCTCCCCCCTACAATGAAACATATTTCATATCAACTAAATAGTCTCCCGTCTCTCCTCTGTGTTTCTGTGTTCGAGACAACATGCCTCCCCCTACAATGAAACATATTTCATATCAACTAAATAGTCTCCCGTCTCTCCTCTGTGTTTCTGTGTTCGAGACAACATGCCTCCCCCCTACAATGAAACATATTTCATATCAACCAAATAGTCTCCCGTCTCTCCTCTGTGTCTGAGAACACATTGCCCGCCCTCCTGTACAATGAAACATGACATCTGTCATATTAAATAGTGTTTTCATTACGACTACAACAACAACATAATCTCAGGGCCCACTCTGTTGCTCTCTGAGGCCCCCTAGTGGGCTGTTGCCACTTTGTTGAGAACGTCTGCACTGGAACATACACAGTATGACAGTCTTGACAATATTGTATTATTCTGTGTTATATAAATATATGAAGAAAGGGGGTACTACAGTATTTTCTAAGAATTGTATAAAATTGTAACTGTATTGAAGAGATGTGTTCCACAGCTAAAGAGCCATGATGCTCTGCAGAGCAGACCTACACGCAGGGATCTCTGGCTCACCTTTGAGACGATGCTCTGCAGAGCAGACCTACACGCGTGGATCTCTGGCCCACCTTTGAGACGATGCTCTGCAGAGCAGACCTACACGCATGGATCTCTGGCTGACCTTTGAGACGATGCTCTGCAGAGCAGACCTACAGCATGGATCTCTGGCTGACCTTTGAGACGATGCTCTGCAGAGGAGACCTACACGCATGGATCTCTGGCTCACCTTTGAGACGATGCTCTGCAGAGCAGACCTACAGCGTGGATCTCTGGCTGACCTTTGAGACGATGCTCTGCAGAGCAGACCTACACGCATGGATCTCTGGCTGACCTTTGAGACGATGCTCTGCAGAGCAGACCTACACGCGTGGATCTCTGGCTGACCTTTGAGACGATGCTCTGCAGAGCAGACCTACACGCGTGGATCTCTGGCCCACCTTTGAGACGATGCTCTGCAGAGCAGACCTACAGCGTGGATCTCTGGCTCACCTTTGAGACGATGCTCTGCAGAGCAGACCTACAGCATGGATCTCTGGCTCACCTTTGAGACGATGCTCTGCAGAGCAGACCTACACGCGTGGATCTCTGGCTCACCTTTGAGACGATGCTCTGCAGAGCAGACCTACAGCATGGATCTCTGGCTGACCTTTGAGACGATGCTCTGCAGAGCAGACCTACAGCGTGGATCTCTGGCTCACCTTTGAGACGATGCTCTGCAGAGCAGACCTACACGCGTGGATCTCTGGCCCACCTTTGAGACGATGCTCTGCAGAGCAGACCTACACGCATGGATCTCTGGCTGACCTTTGAGACGATGCTCTGCAGAGCAGACCTACACGCGTGGATCTCTGGCTCACCTTTGAGACGATGCTCTGCAGAGCAGACCTACACGCATGGATCTCTGGCTGACCTTTGAGACGATGCTCTGCAGAGCAGACCTACACGCGTGGATCTCTGGCTCACCTTTGAGGAGTAGATGGCGTGAGGGTTGTCAGAACCTGGCAGCAGGTAAACATTCAACTGTAACGGGATGTCGCAGACGGCAGGGACCTTGTACTGGGATGGACCCCGGGTATAGAGCATCCCGCTGGGGGAAAAGCTCAGCTCCTCCAGGGTGTAAAAGCCCAGACCCTGGATAAAGGCTCCCTCGATCTGGAATGCAGACACACACACAATCAGACAGCAACACACACTCACACACCAGACAGACAGTCACATACATAATACATACACAATGACCATAACCCTCTTCACAAGTGACTTTGATGTTTCTTTCTAGATTTGAATTCTGCTTTGCTATGAAGATAATGAAAATCATAACATTTTTGGTAGACTGGCTACTTGTATAGCGTAGGTAACTGTATTAAAATCGAGGTAAAGTCTTTCTTTGGTCAAATGTATTCCTCTTAGTTACACACACACACACACACACACACACACACACACACACACACACACACACACACACACACACACACACACACACACACACACTTACCATCTCATTACTGAGTGACAGTACTCTGAGCTTTGCTTTGCTGAGTGGGATCCCCTCAGAGAGCAAGATGTAAATGAAGTCTTACCTGACCGATGTCCACTGAGGGATTGATACTCCGGCCGATGTCCATCACAATGTCCGTCCTCACAGTCTAGTTATGGGACAGCCAAACACACACGCTACTAAATAAATACTTTTACAAAAAACAACCTCAATAAACAATTTGGGTGATTTGTGGGTGATCACGGATTCTTTAGATAGTTACATATATAAATAGTAAGATCAAAGCTACTTAGTTTAGATATAAAAATACAGTATGTATATCTATTAATTGTAGAATCACAGCTTCTTTAGATTTTAAAATATAAAAAAGACATAATTATAATATTATTATTATTATTATTAGAGTATGAGGTACCCTGTAGTCTCCAGTGAGACAGTCCAGCTCCACCTCACTGAAGCAGGCTCCATGGGTGTAGTACGCATACGGCTGGCCCTCCTGGGTCTCCCAGTTCATATAGCTGTCTGGCCCTCTGCAGTAAACACATTATCATGCTTATAGACTAACACTGTCAGCGTTTAGTTTACATACTGTAGTAATCAGGCCCTCTGCAGTGAACACATTATCCTGCTTAATAAACTAATACTGTGAGCGTTTAGTTTACATACTGTAGTAATCAGGCCCTCTGCAGTGAACACATTATCCTGCTTAATAAACTAATACTGTGAGCGTTGTTTACATACTGTAGTAATCATGGCCCTCTGCAGTGAACACATTATCCTGCTTAATAAACTAACACTGTCAGCGTTTAGTTTACATACTGTAGTAATCATGTCCCTCTGCAGTAAACACATTATACTGCTTAATAAACTAATAATGTCAGTGTTTAGTTTACATACTGTAGTAATCATGTCCCTCTGCAGTGAACACATTATCCTGCTTATAGACTAACACTGTCAGCGTTTAGTTTACAGTGCCTTGCAAAAGTATTCACCCCCCTTGGCTTGTTACTTATTTTGTTACATTACAACCTGAAATTTAAATGTTTTTTTAATCTGAATTTTATGTGATGGATCTGCACAAAATAGTCTAAATTGGTGAAGTGAAATGAGAAAAAATATATATAAAAAATTATTTTTAAAAATAAAAATCTGGAAATTGGCATGTGCATATGTATTCACCCCCTTTGCTATGAAGCCCCTCAAAAGTTCTGGTGCAACCAATTACCTTCAGAAGTAACATAATTAGTGAAATGAAGTCCACCTGTGTGTAATCTAAGTGTCACATGATCTGTCAGTATAAACACACCTTTTCTGAAAGGTCCCAGAAGCTGCAACACCACTAAGCAAGAGGCATCACACCATGAAGACCAAGGAGCTCTCCAAACAAGTCAGGGACAAAGTTGTTGAGAAGTACTAGTCAGGGTTGAGTTAAAAAAATATCCAAATCTTTGATGATCCCCGGAGCGCCATCAAATCCATCATCTTCAAATGGAAAGAACATGGTACCACAACAAACCTGCCAAGAGAGGGCCGCACACCAAAACTCCCAGACCGGGCAAGGCGGGCATTAATCAGAGAGGCAGCACAGAGACCAAAGGTAACCCTAAAGGAGCTGCAGAGTTCCACAGCAGAGACTGGTGTATCTGCACATGGGACCACAATAAGCCGTACACTCCATAGAGCTGGGCTTTATGGAAGAGTGGCCAGAAAAAAGCCATTACATAGTGTTAAAAATAAGAAGGCACGTTTTGAGTTTGCCAAAAGGCATGTGGGCGACTCCCCAAATGTATGGAGAAAGGTGCTCTGGTCAGATGAGACTAAAATTGAACTTTTCGGCCACCAAGGAAAACGCTATGTCTTGCGCAAACCCAACACATCCCATCACCCCAAGAACACCATCCCCACAGTGAAACATGGTGGTGGCAGCATCATGCTGTGGGGATGTTTTTCAGCAGCAGGGACTGGGAAACTGATTGGAGTCGAGGGAAAGATGGATGGTGCTAAATACAGGGATATTCTTGAGCAAAACCTGTTTCAGTCTGCCTGTGATTTGAGACTGGGACAGAGGTTCACCTTCCAGCAGGACAATGACCCGAAGCATACTGCTAAAGCGACACTCGAGTGGTTTAAGGGGAAACATTTAAACGTGTTGGAATGGCCTAGTCAAAGCCCAGATCTCAATCCAATTGAGAATCTGTGGTCAGACTTGAAGATTGCTGTTCACAAGCGGAAACCATCCAACATGAAGGAGCTGGAGCAGTTTTGCCTTGAGGAATGGGCAAAAATCCCAGTGGCAAGATGTGGCAAGCTCATAGAGACTTATGCAAAGCGACTTGCAGCTGTAATTGCCGCGAAAGGTGGCTCTACAAAGTACTGACCTTAGGGGGGTGAATATTTATGCACGCTGAAGTTTTCTGTTATTTTGTCCTATTTGTTGTTTGCTTCACAATAAAAAAAAAAAATCACATCTTCAAAGTTGTAGGCATGTTCTCTGGATGAAATGATGCAAACCTTCAAACAATCCATTCTAATTCCAGGTTGTGAGGCAACAAAATATGAAAAATGCCAAGGGGGGTGAATACTTTTGCAAGGCACTGTACATACTGTAGTAATCAGGCCCTCTGCAGTGAACACATTATCCTCCTTATAAACTAATAATGTCAGCGTTTAGAAATGTTCAAATAACATAGCAATCAGGACCTGTAGAATACACAGTTTCGTTTTAACATTATCCTGGTATTAAATAGATATTAGGTATATTTATACATTTCTTATGTGACTGTCATTGACAATAATCAATAATAGAATTGGCTTCGGTTTCCAGTGATGCTTTAGAAAGTTACCATGACAACAGGCATGTCTCCTCCTTCTCTGAAACACTCCATGTATGAATCGTAGTAGCCTTTGATAGCACTAAATTCATTATTAGGAGTATTCTTTCTATTTCTTATCACCTAACTAATTGATAGAATCTACAGACCTTGATCAAAATGAATCATATTATTCCTACCTGTGGTATCCAGTGGCTGACAAACTAATCTTCTGGAAGTAGGCTTTGTTGATCTACACACACATACACAAATACACACACACACACACACACACACACACACACAAAAACACAAGAAAATTGTTGATTATCCCGCCATTGCCATGGTACCTTCGTGTGAATGACGTTTTTTTGTTTCAACAGCACACGGTAATCAAGGTACTATACCCAGGTTTCCCATGATGCACCAGGATGCTGCTTTCTGATTGGTTCCAGTCGTTGGTAGAGAATCTGGCATGCGTCCTAGAGAAATGAAACAAAAACAAACTGTTAACAACAGAGATAAATTCCTTCTAGAAATCAACAAAACCAAAAAGTAAGTTTACGGGCAAATCGCAAAGCGCTTCACATCCCTGAAGACAAGACTGTGGCACAATGAGTCACTTTGGAGGAGTTAAACAGAGTGAACTCCCCCCTGCTACCTCCAGAGGGCGCCAGTATCCCTCCTCCACACCACAGAGGAGTTAAACAGAGTGAACTCCCCCCTGCTACCTCCAGAGGGCGCCAGTATCCCTCCTCCACACCACAGAGGAGTTAAACAGAGTGAACTCCCCCCTGCTACCTCCAGAGGGCGCCAGTATCCCTCCTCCACACCACAGAGGTCCAGAGGGTTGGGTTCCTCTGTCGGTCGTACCTTGACGGCCATGCCGTTGGCGTCGGTTCCAAAGGAGGCGGCGGAGGGAGAGGTGTTTGGCACCGTGTTTGTGCTGGTCTCTGTCAAGTGGATCAGAGAGGATGGGATGTGGAGCTCTCTGCTAGCCACCTAGGAGGAAAGGAGAGGGAGAGACAGGAGAGAGAGACGGGTGAGGAGAGAGAGACGGGTGAGGAGAGAGAGAGAGAGAGAGAGATGAGTGGTACAGCTGAAAACACAGAAAGGTGAGGTTGAGTAGAAGACATGCTGTTTGGAGAACGCTAGTATAATTATAATTCAACTATACAAATGAAGTTTAAAGAGGAACTATTATTAGAACAAGCTCAGTACTACTGAGGATAAATGGCGGCCCACTAAACGTACCTGCTGCATCTTGGTGTGTATCCCCTGTCCCATCTCTGTTCCCCCATGGCTCACCAGGACAGAACCGTCTTTGTAGATGTGGACCAGAGCCGCGCAGACACACACACACACACACACACACACACACGCACACACGGACACACACACACACGGACACACACACACACACACACACGGACACGCACAACTCGTCAGCGTCACAAAGAGCCATATTAAAAATTATTGTAATCTTTATCAACAATAATTATGTAACTTTTTTACTTTTACTTCAACACTCTTTTTCTAAGTTATTATGAATTAACTTTTCTCTTTGTGCTGAATAAATGATCAGAATGGCTCTCAGGTGTGAACTCTCAAAACAAGCCAACATGCGAGTCGTTAACTCCGACCTGGTTGAGGAAGCCATCAGCGAAGGAGATGCCATATTTAATTGGGATGATTGACAGGCCCCTCTTCTTCCAGCGGTTGGTCTGATTGAACTGGGCGACGGCGCTGCGTCTGTCAGCGTAGTCTGACTTGGCTTTGCACAGCTCCCAGCAGCGGTTAAGGTTCTCCGGGTCAAACTTGTGCTTGAAGTGGTTCTGGGACGGGCCCCGATACATGTTGATCTCACGGATCTGTCCAGAAAACGAGAGACAGGATCAGAATAAGAATGAACAGACTTTTACACAATCTTAATAGATAGTAACAAATCATATTATGTCAGCAAAATCACAAAAACAACATACAAATTAAATGTATCAATCTGGTCTGATCGGTTCTATTACTAACTATTGACTTAGAAGTCAATAGAAGTGTTTAGAAGACTTAGAATTGTTTGTGTCGATTGATTTGTTGTGGTCACTTCACACACCTCCTCTGCAGTCCTTCCTAGCATCATGGCCACATCGTTGATCATGTTCTCTACAACCATCATGCACTGGGGCACACCAGCCCCACGGCAGGCGGTGTTGGAGGGCAAGTTGGTGCGACAGGCGGAGGAATGCCCGCGCAGGTTGGGGATGTTGTAAGCGTTGTCTAAGTGAAGAAGGAACTTCTCTATGATCTTAAGACACAACAGTCAACATGTCAGAGATTTTAAGGCTTAGGATCTTAAAGCAATTCCAAACAGTCGATATGTTTAATGGTTTAATGCTCAGAATCTTAAAGAAAAAGGTAGATAACATTTTTTTTATGTATTTTGGTCAACAAGACCTAATTATTCAACACTCAATAAGCCGCTTAGGCAAAGTTTTATTTATTTTTCAAATACATAAATGATCTCAATAGATAATACTATGTATATACTGTATGCCTGTGTACAATAATACAAGATACATACTGTATGTATATAAGGTACATAGAAACATAAATATCTCCTGATCTATCTACAAATAAAAGGGAGAATGTATAAAATATATATAACAAGTACAAACAACAGGTAGAAGGACTAACATATATAAAAAGGTACAAACAGCAGGTATGAGCTATAGGTATCAGACCCACCCCGATAGACTCGTCTGAAGTGTTGCCAGCGTTGGCATAGTAACGAATATCGGCAGCAACAATCTTTCCATCAGCCATAAAGCCAACCTGAAACCAGAATAGAAACCAGAATAGAATCAAATTACTCAATTTAAATCCAGAGTAGAAACCAGGATATACTAACAACAGTCTTCCAAATCACTCATAAAGCCAACTTGAAACTTTCCCATTTTATTTTTTTAAATATCATCCCATAACTCATAAAACCAGCTTAAAAACTAATAAATAATAATAATAAATAAATAATATATATAATAAATATAATAATAAATATCCTCCCATAAGACACGAAACCTGAGTCAACAAAAACAAACAACGTTCCCCAGTGATAAACACCACGTGACACTAAACTCATCCTAAATAATACCTCTGAAGAACACTCTCATCACTCTTTCAGTAAAAAAGGTCTGGTGAACGCCACAGAATATAGCAGAATGGAAAAGAATGTGCTTAGTGTGTTTATTAGTTTTAATAGCATAGCATATGATAGTTTCGTACAGGATAGCATAGCATAGCATAGCATAATATTATCCTATTTTTGAAAGGTATTCTAGTTTTAGTGCAGTACCTAGTTTTGATAGCATAGCATAGCATAGCACAGCACAGCACAGCATAGCATAGCATAAAACAGTATAATATAATCATATTTTTAAAGGGTATTGTAGTTGTGGTGCAGTAACTAGTTTTGATAGCATAGCATAGCATAGCACAGCATAGCATAGCATAGCATAAAACAGTATAATACCCATATTTTTAAAGGGTGATCAGCATGTCATTCATAGCACCCTCTAAAACAGTATAATATAATCATATAAAGGGTATTGGTTGTGGGGCAGTTCTATGAAACAGCATTTTACAGTATAAATAAGAGATCTGAGTCTTAAAGATGCTGTACATAGGATTCTAACAACAGCTGATCCATGTAATCTGTTCCAGTTAAAGTTTTTACGCACAACAAACATTATTATTATTAAATTCAGGCAGTTAAAGTTGTTACGCACAACAAACATTATAATTATTAAAGTCAGGGGAACCCACTTCCATGCAGCCACGGCTGTTATGCAGGCCAGGATGGTGGTTTTGGTGAGCTTTTCCTCACAGCAAGGCCCCACCAGCATCAGTATAATATAATGATATTTTTACGATGCAGGCAGACCCTGCTGGAAGGGTGTCTACCCAGAGTCTCCAGAACACATCGGACGGGCCGGGCAGTTCTACAAACAAAGTAAAAACTTCAAAAACTATAAATGTAAAAGAACGTCTCCCTTCCTTAAAAACAGCAGACAGGAGAGGGTTAAGGAAACAGTCCCACATATGTATTTACTTTGTACTAAAGAGCTCTTAATTATTAGTTATAATATAAGTTCCAACATGTATTATTTAAATGAGGATGGGTGTAGGCTGTAGTACCTGGGTGTAGGCTGAAAGGTATTTACATGAGGACAGAATGTAGCGTTCTGATAGATAGTTTAGACTAGAAGGTAGTTAAATGAGGATGGGTGTAGGCTGTAGTACCTGGGTGTAGGCTGGATGGTTGTTACATGAGGACAGAAGGTAGAGTTCTGATAGATAGTTTAGACTAGAAGGAAGTTAAATGAGGATGGGTGTAGGCTGTAGTACCTGGGTGTAGGCTGGATGCTGGCACGCCACATAGACTTTCATCTCCTTCTCCTCCCTGATGGCACCACCAGCATGCTCTGAGTCTCCATGTAGAAGTGTTCCTGACCACCCAGACGCATCTCACCTGTTACCACACAACAACACATAGCAATTGTTAAAGATAAGTCTTTTTTTCTCTCCAGTAAGCCCAAAAACTAACAACTCTTCAAGCTTCGAGCCATTGCTTCTGAGGAACATTTGTTGAGACATGGCATAGTGACACTCAACATTCAAACATTCCAAATCACAAACCCTCTGCTAGAGATATCAACATTCTGTAACATATGGTGTCGCTAGGCAACAGTTGTGAAGTTGCTAGCTAGCCAAGCTAAGGGTCTCCTAGCCTGGTCACTAGGAATGGATGGGTGATAAGAGTCCAGTGGTGGAGCCATTACTGAGGAGAGAGCCTCTCTCAGACGACGGAAAAACAACAGGGTGTTTCTTTGTTAAGATGCTAAGAGAAAGAAAAACACCTCACTTTCATAAACGTTATCGACCTCTTCAAAGGCCTTGGTCACGTTGCCCTGTTCAATCACTCGCTGAGGCTCAAAATAAGACTTCTTCTCAATGGCTTCCTAGCAAACAGACACAAAGACAAGGTGAAAAGAGAGATAGTTTAGAAAATAAAAAAAGAAGGTAACCATTTTGTTAGCTATATTATCGCCAAAGTGGTATGAGATACTTGGTGTTTGTATGGTATACACAGACAGAGGTTATTAGAGATTAATGGTTAAATAGTTAATATAATTATAAGTAATTTCTAAAACACTCATTACATTTTTCAGTTGTGTGTTTAAAAAGGTCATGCCCTCCATGACAGTCCAAAAAAGAAGGATGTACAGACTTATATTAACTTTATTAATGCATTCATTCATATTCCTCCACAGACCTCCATGGTCCAGACTTTTATTAACTTTAGTAATGTATTCATTCATATTCCTCCACAGACCTCCAGGGTATAGACTTATAGTATATTCACTTTATTCATGTCTACTTATGAATTACTGCTATGAAGTTCTCCACAGACCTCCAGGGTGTAAACTGGGTGCGGCAGGTCTTCATAGCAGACCTTCACGGCTGCTGCTCCACACTTTGCGTGCGTCTTGGTGTCAGCGACCACGGCACACAGTAGCTGGCCCACGCATGACACCTGGAGGAACAGGACATACAACACGCGTGTTCATCTCCACACGCTAACACGCTAACACGTCAAGTGAACGACAGCTCAAAGAGCCGCTGAACCAGTTGGTGATTGACAGGGACAATGATGAGAACCCAGTTTAAAAAACAGAGACTCAATTTGATCGCACCTCCAAAATAATGGGTGTTCTTCTTCTTCTTCTTCTTCTTCTTCTTATTATTATTATTATTATTATTATTATTAATAATAATAATAATAATAATAATAATAATGAGACCTGTTCAGTTCGGTTTCAGTTCCCTTTATTTAATACGAAAATTTTCATTTGAGCTGACATGAGTTTAAATGTGATACCATATTATCAAGCGCACGCACGCATGCACGCACTCACACACACACACTGGTAATGTACCTCCTTTTCAGCCAGTAGTTCCTCGTGGTAGCCGGACCAGGTGCGGACCTTCCTCCCGGGGATGTCAGTGTGTGTGATGACGTCCACCACTCCCGGGAGCCTCAGGGCCTCACTGGTGTCCAGGTCTCTAACGGGGTTATTATAAACCCTTACATATTAGATCACTGGTCTCTAATGGGGTTATTATAAACCCTTACACATTAGATCACTGGTCTCTAACGGGGTTATTATAAACCCTTACACATTAGATCACTGGTCTCTAACGGGGTTATTATAAACCCTTACACATTAGATCACTGGTCTCTAACGGGGTTATTATAAACCCTTACACATTAGATCACTGGTCTCTAACGGGGTTATTATAAACCCTTACACATTAGATCACTGGTCTCTAACGGGGTTAAAATATAAACCTTTACACATTAGATCACTGGTCTCTAACGGGGATATTATAAGCCCCTACACATTAGATCACTGGTCTCTAACGGGGTTATTATAAACCCTTACACATTAGATCACTGGTCTCTAACGGGGTTATTATAAACCCTTACATATTAGATCACTGGTATCTAACGGGGTTATTATAAACCCTTACACATTAGATCACTGGTCTCTAACAGGGTTATTATAAGCCCTTACACATTAGATCACTGGTCTCTAACGGGGTTATTATAAACCCTTACATATAAGATCACTGGTCTCTAACAAGGTTATTATAAACCCTTACACATTAGATCACTGGTGTCCAGGTCTCTTTAAACAACCTCAAAGGCTCAAAGAACAATCTCATGGAGCTAGTTTTAAATGATCTTAGCATGTGAACTAGTCTTAAATGATCTTAGTGTGTGAACTAGTTTTACATGATCTTAGCGTGTGCCCGTGTGCTGGTGACCAGCACCAGAAACAGCTCCCCTTGCGTCTTTGGGACGTCGTCACAGTACACAGCCTCCCCCGTGGCCTGGCTGAAGGCGGAGCGATGCATCATGGGACGGCCCACTGGGTCCACACTGCCCTGACCCTCCAACACACCCTGAGGAGGAGGAGGAGCTAAAGTAGTTAAGGGGAATTAATAGGAGAAAGATGACAGAAGAAAGCAAAGAGGAGGAAGAGCAGGAAGGAGAAGGAGAATATATAGAAATAATGAAAGCACAAAGTGTAGTTAAATCTCCAGCTGGCCTGATGCTGACAGTGACTCAGTCCCACCTGGAAGTCCTGGATGCTGGGCTGCAGCTGTCTGGGCAGAGGCTGCACCGCACTGTGGACGCCCTCAGGAAGATCCTCTGTGATCACGTCCTGTGGAGCAGAACCAGGATGTGTTGGCACAGGACCACAAGGCTTATTCTGAACCACCTTTTAGAAATGAGTTTGTTTGATTTTGTTGGGCTACTAACCACAAGTTCACAACTGTAAATTCTGATTTCTTTTTAGTTTGGATGGTGGTGTTGTTTCGTGACTAACCACCTACTGAAGCCTGCAGGGTACACTGGACTACAGGATGAACTTTGAACTTAAGTCGAATGAGGTCCAAATACGACATTGAATAGGTAAAGATTTTAAGGTTTTAATTTGACTTTTAAAAAGCGGCGTGTGAATCAAAAACATTTGAGGGGTAAGACGTTACAATTCAACCATGTCACAGTTAAAACGTGTTGATATTGAACTTTCTGTTGAAAGCGAGACCGAACAACATCCAAGTAGGTAGCATCTCATTTACTTTTTGTCTCAAAGCATCTTGGGAAATAAACAATTTGAAGTGCCATTTCATGAAGGAGAAGACGTTCTGTTGACAAATCAAATGGTTGTAATCTAACGCAGCCAATTGAGCTTGTTGTCGTTAAACACTTTATAACTATTTTATTATTATTATATATTTATATTATATATAACACTGTTAAGAAAAGTTCTGTACAAAAGAGATGTATAATTCTTATAATAGTGAATGAGTCTCACCATCTCTCTGAGTCTCTGCAGCACGTGCAGGTTGAATTTGAACAGGAGGCTGAGCGTGAGGGACCTCCTGAACTCCACCTTCCCTCCAGGGGCTGACGGGGGCAGAGCCAGCTCCTCCAGCAGGCTGGTGTAGGCCTCAGACAGGGTCCCCTCGTCCCAGGGCCTGGGTCAGGGTGGAGCAGGGCGGGAGGGGGGCGTCTTTTACACGTCATCAGCATAGGTGTGGATAGGGTGAGTGTGTGTCTATCTGTGTGTGTGTGTGTGTGTGTGTGTAAGTATAAGTGTGTGTGTGTGTATATGTGGCAGCACAGGCCTTGTGTGTGTGTGTGTGTGTGTGTGTGTGTGTGTGTGTGTGTGTGTGTGTGTAAGGGGCTTACTGTCCTACAATGGCAGCACAGGTCTTAGTGTGTGTGTGTGTGTGTGTGTGTGTGTGTGTGTGTGTGTGTGTGTGTGTAAGGGGCTTACTGTCCAACAATGGCAGCACAGGTCTTTGTGTGTGTGTGTGTGTGTGTGTGTGTGTGTGTAAGGGGCTTAGTGTGTGTGTGTGTGTGTGTGTGTGTGTGTGTGTGTGTGTGTGTGTGTCCTACAATGGCAGCACAGGCTTTGTGTGTGTGTGTGTGTGTGTGTGTGTGTGTGTGTGTGTCTCTGTGTGTGTGTGTGTGTGTGTGTGTGTGTGTGTTTGGTGTGTGTGTGTGTGTGTGTGTGTGTGTGTGTGTGTGTGTGTCTCTGTGTGTGTGTGTGCTGTATGTGTGTGTGTGTGTGTGTGTGTGTGTGTGTGTAAGGGGCTTACTGTCCTATGATGGCAGCACAGGTCTTGTTGTGTGTGTGTGTGTGTGTGTGTGTGTGTGTGTATTTGTGTTTGCGTGTGTGTGTGTGTGTGTGTGTGTGTGTGTGTGTGTGTGTCTGTGTGTGTGGCGCTTACTGTCCTATGATGGCAGCACAGGTCTTGGTGGCGCTGACGGTGCATGCTCCCACTCCTCCGTAGTAGATACTCATCTCCCGGACAACTCTAGAACCCTCGGAGAACATCACCCTCATCCCCGTGGTAACCGTTGCCAGGGCGTTCTCCTTACGTGGGGCCTGGCGGAATGCCCTCACTATCTCCCCCTACAGGACACAGGAGATACACCTACTTATTTATTTAGGAGAGAGAGAGTCAGATTGTAGAGAACTATCTATCAACTGATTTGAGTGATTGAAAATCCATTCACTAAATCTTACAGCAAGGACACTTTAGTCCACTATATATTAGAGCATCATTCTTCGTCTGTTTGTAATTGTGTGTTTTGTTACAGTAGTGACTTCTTACCTTTCTAGAGATAGGCAGGAATACTGAAAGGACAATGTCTTCTGGTTTCAAGATTGTTTTACCAAAACCAACAAAGAAGTCCTTATCCAATACAATCTCCCGTTTTCCCTCTGGAACCAAAAATTATGTTTTTTAGAATTCATACAAACTTTTATGCAAACAAGTAAAAACATAAAGAATATTTTCTGCACTCACCCATTGAGATGACACAGAGTTTGCAGTTCCCAGCAGCTAACACGGGATTCAAGTCTGAGTTTGGATAGGCACTCACAATGTTACCTCCAATAGTCTACAATCACACACCAACACACAGGAAATCACACACAGATGTTTTGTATCAGTTTGCTTTGTATTAACCTTTAGGGATGAGGTCCAGTTGTTGAACTAAGACTAGACCCTGGGTAGCCCTGATTAGCATCTGCTATCAGCGAATTATGAACTAGGTCCTAGTTAGCCCTGATTGGCCCTGTAGTGTAAACTAGGTCCTGTTTAACCCTGATTAGCCTTGTAATATAAACTAGGTCCTCTTTAGCCCTGTTGGGTCCTGTGGTGGATACTAGACCCTGTTCAACCCTGATTAGCCCTGTAATGTAAACTAGGTCCTCTTAAGCCCTCTTGGGCCCTGTAGTGTAAACTAGACCCTGTTTAACACTGATTAGCCCTGTAGTGTAAACTAGGTCCTCTTAAGCCCTGTTGGGCCCCATGGTGTAAACTAGACCCTGTCTAACCCTGATTGGCCCTGTTGTGTAAACTAGGTGCTCTTTAGCCCTGTTGGGCCCCGTAGTGTAAACTAGACCCTGGGTCCTGGTTGAGGTAGCTGATGAGACTCACGGCCACGTTCCGTATCTGCTGTCCTCCCAGGTTAGCCAGCTGCTGGAGCAGAGCTCTGTAGAGCTCCGTGTGTTCCAGGGGCAGACTGCCCACCAGACCCTCCAACAGAGACCTCATCCTGGAGACAGAGGAGCCCGCGCCCACCCACACCCCTGGAGGAGAAACACACACTCTACATTTCATTACATTACATTACATTACACACACACACACACACACACACACACACACACACACACACACACACACACACACACACACACACACACACACACACACACACACACACACACACAATTACATTACATACAAAACACACACATTACATTACACACAAACACACATTACATAACATACAAACACTAACACACCTGGGAGAGATACACATGTAACACACACACACACACACACACACACACACACACACACACACATAAATATGCACACAAACATTATGTTACATAAGAATACGAACACGCATCACATACCATCACACTTCAACAAAATTACATCACATACAAAAAGACACATCTTATACATATAAAAATAGCCCACTCACAGACAGTGAACTGTTCTCATGAGTTCACTCGGATACATCCAGAGACAAGAGGTGTCATTCATTTGGACTGAGAAACCCCCTGGAGATAACATTCTAAGTGTAACGTTGTTTTTGTAAAAGCACAGTCTGTTTACCCTCTGGTGTTTGGGTGACCTCAAACAGGTCCTCCACTCTGGTGGGGGATATGATCACAGGGTGCAGGACTCCTTTGAACTTCATGGCTGGACCTTTAAGAACAAAACAAAAATTCAAATGGTCTAGTTAAACCATAACGTATTTTTAACTAATCAATTCTTTTTAATACATACATTATAATTATTCAATTTATAGCCTACAGATTAAAACATATGTTTACACACTTTCTGTTCGAATAATATGTTGCTAAGAACATATTTTTCCAGACATTACTATTATTAGAAATATATAAATATATCACTAGCATGGTGAGGTGAGTACCTATGTTGGTGTTTCACTATTATCACTAACATGGTGAGGTAAGTACCTATGTTGGTGTTTCACTACTATCACTAGCATGGTGAGGTAAGTACCTATGTTGGTGTTTCACTATTATCACTAACATGGTGAGGTAAGTACCTATGTTGGTGTTTCACTACTATCACTAGCATGGTGAGGTAAGTACCTATGTTGGTGTTTCACTATTATCACTAACATGGTGAGGTAAGTACCTATGTTGGTGTTTCATTATTATCACTAGCATGGTGAGCTAAGTGCCTATGTTGGTGTTTCACTATTATCACTAACATGGTGAGAGTAAGTACCTATGTTGGTGTTTCACTATTATCACTAACATGGTAAGAGTAAGTGCTTATTAGGTGTTTCACTATTATCACTAACATGATAAGAGTAAGTGCCTATGTAGGTGTTTCACTATTATCACTAACATGATAAGAGTAAGTACCTATTTAGGTGTTTCACTATTATCACTAACATGGTGAGGTAAGTACCTATGTTGGTGTTTCACTATTATCACTAACATGGTGAGAGTAAGTACCTATGTTGGTGTTTCACTATTATCACTAACATGGTGAGAGTAAGTACCTATGTTGGTGTTTCACTATTATCACTAACATGGTGAGAGTAAGTACCTATTTAGGTGTTTCACTATTATCACTAGCTTGGTGAGGTAATACCTATGTTGGTGTTTCACTATTATCACTAACATGGTGAGGTAAGTGCCTATGTTGGTGTTTCACTATTATCACTAACATGGTGAGGTAAGTGCCTATTTAGGTGTTTCACTATTATCACTAACATGGTGAGGTAATACCTATGTTGGTGTTTCACTATTATCACTAACATGGTGAGGTAAGTGCCTATTTAGGTGTTTCACTATTATCACTAACATGGTGAGAGTAAGTACCTATGTTGGTGTTTCACTATTATCACTAACATGGTGAGAGTAAGTACCTATGTTGGTGTTTCACTATTATCACTAACATGGTGAGGTAATACCTATGTTGGTGTTTCACTATTATCACTAGCATGGTGAGGTAAGTACCTATGTTGGTGTTCCCCATCACCAGGGGAGCCTGTGGGTGTCTGCTCTTCAGCAGCAGCAGCTCCTCCAGGGAGACGGGGGACACCCAGGTGACCCTCTCCCCATGGAAGGTCTGCGTTCTCTGGGTCTGTGTTTCCGCCATCAGCTACGGGGAGTGTGGAAGCAGAAAGCATGAACGTTTGTTTGGACAATTATACAAATGTTTTACAGGCCGTGAGATTGTTCAACTTTACATAACACTTTGATTTGACGTTCTGGCTGTTTCACATATAAACCACACTACTCAACTTCTAACTAAGAATCATTTAGGATCCCAGTTTACATAAGATTGTAGAGTGTTATTCTGCAGAGTCACTGTTACCAACAGAAGCTAACTATGAGTCAGCACATCTGTCACTGAGCCCCTTACGATGAGTTCTGGAGGAAAGATCAGCTCCTGGGAGGGATCCAGAGGGAGGAGGCCCTCTTGGTCAAACAGCTGATGAATCAAATCCTTTTCCTGGACAGTGGCGTTCCCCTCCAGGCAACAATCACCCCCGTTGCCGTTGGCTTGGCAACAGTTTTCCTCCTAAACAAGATTATAAATACCAAAATGTTGAAATTTAGGTAAGTCAAAACAAATAATCTAGCTCTTCTGACTACAAGAGTTATTTTATTTTAAACCTAACTAACTGTTCTCATATTCAACAGAAAAATGATATACCTGACAGAAGGTTTTGTAACCGTCGACAATAGGACGATAACCAGTACAGCGACACAGGTTTCCTGAAAGAGAACTCGGTATGAATACACAAAAAGAAAGAAACTTAAAAATACACAAAAAGAAAGAAGCGTACTGCACCATGATCACGTTTACCCTCAAGCAGGGAGAGACTGGTTCTCGCAGCACGTCTGATGTGTGTGTGTGTGTGTGTGTGTGTGTACCCCCCAGTGCCTCTGTGATGTCCTCCATGGTGGGCTGTGGTTTGTTCCTGAGTAGAGTGTACATAGACATCACCATTCCTGGGGTGCAGAAGCCACACTGAGAGCCATGGGCCTTGGCCAGACGCTCCTGTACAGACATGGTGGACACACACACACACACACACACACACACACACACACACACACACACACACACACACACACACACACACTGTTCTTGTACCATGTGATGTTATAAACTAGTGTTTCAATCCACAAACACTCCTGTACAGACATGGACACACACACACACACACTGTTATTTTACAATGTGATATCATAAACTAGTGTATCCACAAACACTTCTGTACAGACAGTCTGCTCTCGGTGAGTGTGTGTGTGTGTGTGTGTGTATCGGGTATGTGACAGGGTGCAGTCTCTCAATATGTGTGTGTGTGTGTGTGTGTGTGTGTGAATGGGGTACTTGAACAGGCTGCAGTCTCTCGATGTGTGTGTGTGTGTGTGTGTGTGTGTGTGTGTGTGTGTGTGTGCGTGTGTATGGGGTACCTGAACAGGGTGCAGTCTCTCGGTGTGTGTGTGAGTGTGTGTGTGTGTGTGTGTGTGGAACCTGCACAGGGTGCAGTCTCTGTGTGTGTGTGTGTGTGGTACATGCACAGTGTGCTGTGTGTGTGTGTGTGTGTGTGTGTGTGTGTGGGTGTGTGTGTGTCGACCACCCAAAGAGAAAGCACAAAAAAACACAGGGTGCACGATCTCGGTGTGTGGTGTGTGTGTGTGTGTGTGTGTGTGCGTGTGTGTGTCAGTCTGTGTGTGTGTGTGTGTGTGTGTGTGTGTGTGTGTGTGTGTGTCTCTGTGTGTGTGTGTGTGTGTGTGTGGGTGTGTGTTACATGCACAGGGTGCACTCTCTCTGTGTGTGTGTGTGTGGGGTACCTGCACAGGGTGCAGTCTCTCGGTGTGTGTGTGTGTGTGTGTGTGTGTGTGTGTGTGTGGTACCTGCACAGGGTGCCGTCTCTCGGTGTGTGTGTGTGTGTGTGTGTGTGGTAACTGCACAGGGTGCAGTCTCTCGGTGTGTGTGTGTGTGTGTGTGTGTGTGGTACCTGCACAGGGTGCAGTCTCTCTCTCTGTGTGTGTGTGTGTGTGTGTGTGTGTGGTACCTGCACAGGGTGCAGTCTCTCTCTGTGTGTGTGTGTGTGTGTGTGTGTGTGTGTGTGTGTGTGTGGTACCTGCACAGGGTGCAGTCTCTCTGTGTGTGTGTGTGTGTGTGTGTGGTACCTGCACAGGGTGCAGTCTCTCTGTGTGTGTGTGTGTGTGTGTGTGTGTATGGGGTACCTGCACAGGGTGCAGTCTCTCTGTGTGTGTGTGTGTGTGTGTGTGTGTGTGTGTGGTACCTGCACAGGGTGCAGTCTCTCGTGTGTGTGTGTGTGTGTGTGGTACCTGCACAGGGTGCAGTCTCTCGGTGTGTGTGTGTGTGTGTGTGTGTGTGTGTGTGTGTGGTACCTGCACAGGGTGCAGTCTCTCTGTGTGTGTGTGTGTGTGTGTGTGTGTGTGGTACCTGCACAGGGTGCAGTCTCTCTCTGTGTGTGTGTGTATGGGGTACCTGCACAGGGTGCAGTCTCTCTGTGTGTGTGTGTGTGTGTGTGTGTGTGTGTGTGTGTGTGTGTGGTACCTGCACAGGGTGCAGTCTCTCGGTGTTGCCGATCCCCTCCACGGTGGTGACAGCAGCTCCATGGAGCTGACAGACCGGCAGAAGACAAGCGTTGGCTGAGAAGTGGCTTTTCAAAACACAAGTGAAAGAAACTACTAACATGTGTTTGAATACAGATGCAGTCTTAGACCTGTTTTACAGAGTGTTTTAATGGTGCAGATCAGGATAGTCTTAGACCTGTTTTACAGTGTTTTAATGGTGCAGCACATCACTCAGGATGACCTTACAGTAGACTTTAACAAGGATGACCTTTGAAAAGCCAAAGTTAGAAAGGATACAGGATGGTCTTGGTCCTGGGCTTGTATCTGGACACCATGACGGTGCACGCTCCACACCCTCCTCCCCCACAGCCATACTTAGTTCCTGTCAGCAGCACTGGACATACACACAGTCAAGGAGGTAATAAAAACGCCCCCAAAACAGATTATATAAAGTGTTTGATATACAAGTCATCCAAAAACGAATCGTGAAATAAAAGTGAAGTATATAAGGGGATAATATATTCATAAAATAATAGATTGTAAAATATTTAAAGTGGTACTGTATTGCCCAAAACAAACCTCTGTCTGAATCCATGACATACCAGTCTGTGTGTGCATCCATCTATTGTTATACATAATATTAGTACTAAAGCCATGAGCTGTTGTTTTTAACAGCAATACAAAGTGATACAACAACAACAACAAAACTACAAGACCACATACTCTGTTTCTCACGCAGCCACTGGATCAGCAGTAGCAGTTTGGCTGGCACAAGCTAATCACTCAAGAGTCAAGGACAGGACAAATCACATCACTACAATCAGAAACATCAGCTCTTTGGCCTAATGTGGCTACATGCCCTATTTGATTTGATTGGCATCTTCAATAACAGCTCAGCCTGGCTTTGGTGTGATCTGTCAGATTAGCTAACAAGTTTTCGTCTTAGATTCCTGGTAGAGCTAAAGCAATCTTAACCTTTCCAAACATTCCACTCACACACTAAAACATTACAAGTGACCTTTGCAGGAGAGTCCAGTGCACACAATTTAGCTCAATTCAATTTAGTATTACTGAGTGAAATGGTAAAAAGAAAACAAGAGTTCAACAACTTCTGGGAACCCTTCCAAGCCGCAAGATTACATGCAAAAGGTCAAGGCACATAAAACACAGTTAGCTTTTAACCTCAATGACAAAAACATGCACATCTTAAACATTACCAACCTCTGTGACAGAAACCTTTTCTAATGACGTTTCTCCAGTTTTGCTTATTATTGATTGAATTGCACATAACACCAACATTACTCCGTTTATGGATTGATATATAAAAAGCTCACTGCCAGAAGGATTCATCTCTACTTTCCTCCACTTGGATGTCTTAGGACTATTGATTGATTTGTTGACATTCTTATGAGACTAGAACCGTTGAAAAAGCTTCTATTTCAATTTATGCGCGGTCATGTCGTGTAATGTCTGTACTATTCCAGTTCTCCAGTTCACTGAAAATTTCCAAACAAAGTATTCTAAGCACATAAATACAGTCTTTTGTTGACGGAAGGATACATCTCTCTCGGAGATAGGGCAGCAGCATGCTCTCAGGGTCTGTATTGCTGTCAGTCACCTGTTGACGAGAAACACATTTATTTTTTATTTATTCATTAAATACAATTTATATATATATTTTTGGTTGACTTTAAGCAATCTGGTTTGACTACGGTCGCCAAATGGTCGTAATATTTATCTTCAGAGCCTTTTTTCATGAATGCTATTAGCTAGCACTACAACGATGTGTTGACCAAAAATAAAAAAATATTCATACTTCCTCATACCTTTTTACCGTTTACGTAAAAGCACAAACTTTCAGTTTTTCCGTCACCAGCCATTTACTCTTTTGGTCTCAAGTGGAAGTGGAATTCTGCTTCGGTTTTTTTGGATGGAGACTGCTTGAAAAACGACTGTCCTTACACAACCTGTTGACATATAAAGTTTGCTAGATTCTGTTCGGTTCTCCTTTTCGGTCCTCCTACACTGAGGTTGCGCCAGGACAATGAGGCCACATTTTAGTGTAATCTTTGTCGATGACCTTTGGATTGAAAATGAAACTTTACTTGGTGACATGGTTCACAGTATCGATCAGTGCTACAAGGACTATCCGGCAGAGTGGCTCATATATGAACGGTTCAAATTAAGATATAGCCTATACTTATTGGCAATGCATGGATGGAGGTTCATTTTAAATGTCAGACTCTACTACTAGGCCAAATGAAACTGTCGTTTGTAAGCCCACTGCACTTTAATAACATGTTTGACTGCAGGTCACATGTTTAACCAGAAGGTGGCACTATAACTCTTTATTTGAGGAG
>JAPMUY010001134.1:0-5000 GCA_026901105.3 Galaxias olidus
GAATGTTGGGACATCCAACTTGATGACAACTAGATGTTATCAAATCGTTCCATGAGTCTATAATGTCTGTTGTGGTCATACCATTTGGATTTATAGGCACATTGAACTGTCATGAGGATAGCAAGGAAATGAGACATTATATATTTACTGATCATACAACCCAACTGACATATGAATGTAAAACAGAACAGGGTCTAAAGGCATACTCTTCTCTGCAGGATCCTCAAACCAACTTAGAGTTGTCGATAGTGATAGACCAGATTAGAGAATTTCCTTTTAGTCACTTTTTGGACGTTCAATCAAGATAGTGTGATCAATAGGATCGAAGACTGCACTTCAACAACTCAGATAGTACTCTGACCAATACATGCTGCTAGGATGTCATTTGGTTCACTCTAGTTAGCGCCATTTCAGTACTGTGAGGAAATCTTTATCCACATTTACATTAGAAGTGTCCATATTTTGTTGGTATGGTCAGGTTGCCGGTAGCAACCTTCATTTACGGTACCTGTCCTCTTCCACTCTGGGGGTCTATCCCTTTCCGGTTAGTAATGTATGCATTAAGAAATAGATTTCCCCCAGCTACTATACTAACTGCTTACGTTAGGCAGTAGCCAGTACCTGGATCCTAGAAATACATTGGATTTTTGCAATTTTGATCTTTTACTTAAAGTATTTTCCCTGGGTTTCTGAAGCAAATTTCAGACAATGTCCATGTGGTTGTGACTAATTAAGAATGGGCATATGTAAGTATGATAGCCAAATATTTTCTGATCGTGGACAACAATAATTTAGCTTTCTGTTTAATAGGCTGCGAGTGTTAACAGAGAAGTGACAGTTTAATCCAGAGTTCAGATAAATCTACACTGATAAACCTTCCAGCCGGTCATTGCAGCAGCTAACCTGTGACGTGCTAAACAGACTTTGGCTTTAATGACACAGCACTGATATGATGATAGGCACGAGGGGCCTGATAAATCTAGGTGCATGCCCTGGCTTCAAAGTCAGTTTCTAATCTGACTTCAAACTAAATGACAGAAATAGTCCTCTTAAACATGTTCATGGTATGCAATGTTTAATATCACTGTCAGGTTTCGTTATATGGAGATGGGCAGACTAATCCTATTTCATACTTTACTACTACTCACAATTAGCATTGATTGATTATAGAAGCTTCATATTGTGCCAGAGATTGAATTTAACAAGACCTTTCATGTAAAAACAATGTGATACGTTTAATGAGTGTTTGCTTGCTTTTAATTAACGAGTACTTTCCTTTGTTTGAATTATGCAAAACTGTTGATGAAATGTAAATTGAAAGCACATGTATTATGGAGAACTTCTGAGGACCAAGACCCAACCAAGCTCTGAGAACTTCTTAGCTCTCACACTCACCACAATCCCTAGGGAGATGTGGTTTCCATGACGACCACGAGGAGTTGTGTAAAGGACTGTAATTCCCAATTACACAACTCTCTCCTTCTGCCTCAGTGTGTTCCTCTGTGTGTATTTTTGTGTGAGTTTTTTTTTCTTCAAACCATGTGTTTATGAAAAGCACAAGTTTGCCGTGCTCAATTATCCAGAATGTCCAAGTATTACAGCCCTCTGCCTCCACACATTACCATGCACTTACCGTTCACTTACAGCGAGAGAGCCACGGAAAGAACTGGAGCAAGGCTACACGGAGGCAGAGGAGAAATGGCTTATACATTCCCTGGATCTAAACATCAAACGAGCATGAAAGGATTATTGTGGGAAACGAGATACAGATCCCGACAGCAACAACAGGACCTAAAGAAGACGTCGTTGGGAACATGTGGCGGAGAAAACAAGTCGCACCCAATAAGGGGATGGGAACAAAGACAGCTGGCACAAGGACAAAATGTAAAAAAAAAAGAGAGAGAGAGAGAGAGAGGGGGGGGTTAGATTAAGAATGTTGCATCCACTGGGTATGAGGGGAATTTAAATCCGACAAACTGTACTGCTTCTTCAGGGAGTGGCAGTACCCAGGGCCATTACATAAACAGACTGTTAGGATTGGAAACATCTGTGGAGTGGTTTGGTGTGCTCTCTGCTCTGTGCTTTCTTCTTTCCATACTGCCAACTTCCTCTCTTCCTTTCTCCGTCTCCCTCTCTCTCTCTCTTCTCCCTAATGGGGAGTGAGTCGTTCTGCCTCCAGGCTACTTCCGGCCCGAGTGCCCCATCCTGGAGATCCAAGGAGCCGGACCCTGTCTGCCACCCCACACTGAGCTCACAGTCGATGGGCGCGTCTGTCCTGAGAGGTCCCTGTTAGCTCTAGGTCTGGCGCGTGTCCCGGGGCATTGCCGAATGACGTTGATATGTCTCAGACAGTCAGACCTTCACTGACCCTGCTGTTTAGACACTGGTGTAATGTGCATGCGTGACTGTCCGTGTGAGCTTGTGTGTGTGTGTGCGTGTGTGTGAGTGTGTGCACGTGCTCATGTGAGTGCATGTGTATAAGTGTGTGTACCATCTTGCTACTAAATGAAGGGATCACATTCAACATTGTTGAACTAATGATTTGCATAATTATGGTTTATTGAGAGCCATATTAGTTATTTCAGTGACATAATCATCTTAATAATCGAAGAATATTTGTACACCACCATGTCCGGTCAGTTGGTAAGGGCGTATGACTGTTTCACTCAATTCCTTCACCACTATCACCTGTCTAGAGTATGAAAGGAACATGTTGTTGCCTGGGTGTAAATATTCTGAGAATGTCCTTGGACACCATTCTCATCTTAGGTAGAGGATGGCATCGGAGGGTCCACGGACAAACGAGTTACATTTCCTTTGTCAATGCTTGTGCAATGAATAAATCTGAATACATTCTTAACAACCTGCTCATGCATACGAAAAGAACCTGAAGACTCTGTTTTCTTCCAGTAATCTTTGGACATTGACAGGTGCTGTATGTGATGTTTGAAAGCTTTGACACATTAGGGGCATGGTCCTGCTTACAAAGAGCACCATTACCCTCGCCGGCTCAAGCAGAGGGCCCACTGGTGTAGCTGTCACTGAGAGAACATGTGTTCTGGAGGGGAGGGAGTGTTTGTTCCAATTAGCAATTAACATGCTGATCATTATTCAGTGTGCACAGACGCAGACAAATAGATTCCCGAGGCGAAGAGTTATTGAATAAGGGGAGAAAGAGACAGACACACAGAGAGAGAGGGAGGGAGGGGGGTGTGTGGGTGGGGGGGGGGGGGGGGGATTGTGATAGAGGGAGCTTTAAATGAACTGCATGGCGTCTGGGACTGTCCACTGATCATGGGGGGGGGGGGGGGGGGGGGGGGGGGGGGGGGGGGGGGGGGGGGGGGGTCTGTGTTTGTTCTGCCGGGGAGCAGCGAGCTGAGGATCGGCAGGCAGACACGGGACTGTCACATCCAGTCTGTGAGAGCGGGGCGACGAGGAGCCCACTGGAGGCCCAGCGCTCGCTGCACGCCCCCTCCTCTGGCTCCCTCCGTTTGTCTGTCCGCATGCATTTGTGTCTCCCGGTCTGTGTGGGCCTATTTTGTTTTCTTAATCTAATTGTCTGCAAAACGCTCCCCGCGTCCTGCTATCAGCCGGCCGTCTCTCCATGTGCTGACTCACCCGGTCCGTCCGTCTGTCAGTTAGCTAGTTCCTTTGCTCCGTTAGTTCTGGTCAAGCAGCCACACCGCGTGCTGCGTCGCACCATGTGTCCCGTCAGCCTCCGCGTGTCATTCTCTCCATCCTCCGCTCCGTGCCCCTGCCTGGGGTCCTACGGCCTGTCCTTGGCGGAGGCAGCACGGCGCGGAGACGGACGTCTGTGGTCATGGACGTGTCCCCGGAACACAACACCTGTCCTCTGCTAATGAGATCTAGATAGAGTAGCTTAACTCAACTAAGGGGATAAATGAGGCCAAATGCTTCATGGTTATGGATGGCCATGCGAGTGTGTGTGCGTGTGTGTGTGTGTGTGTGTGTGTGTGTGTGTGTGTGTGTGTGTGTGTGTGTGTGTGTGTGTGTGTGTGTGTGTGTGTGTGTGTGTGTGTGTGTGTTCTAATGGGATGGCCAATGAAATGAGCTCCGAGGAAGGGAGAGTGTGCGTGCTCATGCTAATATATTTCCCTCTGGCCATAGAGGATCAGAAAGGCACCCCTCCTTGTACTGTACAAAGTCATCACCTTCAAACATTCACTGTTTCACTGCAGACTCATAAATGTCAATGGGGGGGGTGGGAGGGTGGGGGTGTGGGGGGGGGGGGGGTCTGTCAGAGCGGACTGGGCTTGCATGAGCAGCACCATAGACCACACAGGGTTGGCCAGTCTACAGAGGCCTGGGCCTGCCCTGTGTCTGGTGTGGAGTGCCTTCCAGGGAACACAGTCAACCCCTGGCTTGGCTCACATGGAGGGGCCGGTCGAGGATGGACGATCTTTGGGTTTAACGAAGCGGAGGTGGAGTGAAGGCTGGTGTAAAATGAGACTGGGCCCAGCAGCCTACATGTTAACGTTCCTATGGCTCTATTTCCAGGTGGTGAGAGGTACTGGCACCTGGATGTCGGAGGAGACGAAGGATCGATCTCGGAGTGACTCAGTGGGAGCGGGCGAAGAGAGTGAATCATTCCCCAGAGCGCCATCGGGAGTGGAATTATGCTGAAGGTTGTGCAGAGAGTACAGAGAGAGAGGGCGAGCAGACAAGGTGATACATGTTTACTATGTACTTTATTTTTTGTATTACTATGAGACATTCCTTCTTTCCCAGTCCTTTGTATATGTTCATTTCAGGGGGGCTCTCTTCCAGAAGAATGCTGAATGCTAAATCAATACGTCCATAACCACTTTGTTGATCCAATCCCTTTGTGTCTACAGAACAGAGCACAGTCTTTGCACGGCCCCGTTTGATGACACACGCCACACTGTATGCTCAATCTATCTGGGGAATATAGGGACCGCACATGTCATCCAGTTTACATCTGATCCCTAGCTGAAATATAGACACCAGCTCTTTCATCC
>JAPMUY010001134.1:7500-17406 GCA_026901105.3 Galaxias olidus
AGAGAGAGAGAGAGAGAGAGAGAGAGAGATTTGTGCAAATTGTGTAACCATCCATTTCTCCCTTTAATCATTTTCCTTTCAGCGGCGCTCCATTCGTCAGCCTGTTTAGTGAGCACAGGACAGGCATCTGCACAGTGGTGCCACTGGGCCGACGTTCTCTGTCCAAATGGACCATGTGAGCGGGGCAGATTGGTGGGGAGGCGCTGCATGGTGGCATGGAAGACAGAGCGGAGGCAGGTAGAGGGTGCAGGCACGCCCTCTGGACAGCGGCCCCCAGGGTGGGCTCATCTCCTGCTGGGCCAGAGACAGAGACGCATGGCCTGGATGAATCATGGCACTGGAGGATTACACACCGGTGCGTGCACGCACACACACACACACACACGCACACATAAACACATACACACACACACACACACACACACACACACACACACACACACACGCGCACTCACACACACACACACACGCACACATACACAGATACATTCATCAAACCCAGCCTTCCTTCTGAACAAGAACAATACAGAAAGAGAGAACTAAATCACACTTAGACGTTCCCACCTGTAATATCTCACACACACACACACACACACACACACACACACACACACACACACACACACACACACACACACACACCAAAAAGGAGCTTCAATCACCAGACCTCTAAATGTCCTCAGTGGAGGAGCATGCCCTGTGACACTGGCTATGCTGTTACACAATCCTCCTTCTTCCCACTGGCTCACCTCAGAATCATCCGGTCCTAGAAACCCCAGACCCAGACCCAGACCCAGACACAGTGCCAGTCCAGACCCAGACCCAGACCCAGACCCAGTGCCAGTCCAGACCCAGACCCAGTGCCAGTCCAGACCCAGACCCAGACCCAGACCCAGTGCCAGTCAAGACCCAGACCCAGACCCAGTGCCAGTCCAGACCCAGACCCAGACACAGACCCAGACCCAGACACAGACCCACTTATATTAGACTCCAGACCCAGACACAGTGCCAGTCCAGGACGCAGACCCAGACACAGTGTTGTCCAATCACCCAGACCCAGACACAGTGCCAAGACCCAGACCCAGACACAGTGCCAGTCCAGACCCAGACCCAGACACAGTGCCAGTCCAAGCACACAGTGCCAGTCCAGACTCCAGACCCAGACACAGTGCCAGTCCAGACCCAGACCCAGACCAAGACACAGTGCCAGTGGACCCAGGATTCTGACCCAGGATGCCAGCCCAGACCCAGACCAAGACATGTGACTGTGTCTGGGTCTGGGTCTTGGACTTGGCACTGTGTCTGGGTCTGGGTCTGGACTGGCACTGTGTCTGGGTCTGGGTCTGGACTGGCACTGTGTCTTGGTCTGGGTCTGCACTGGCACTGTGTCTGGGTCTGGGTCTGGGCCTGGACTGTCTCTGGGTCTGGGTCTGGGGCTGGTGTGGCTCTGTGTCTGGGTCTGGGTCTGGACTGGCACTGTGTCTGGGTCTGGGTCTGGGTCTGGACTGGCACTGTGTCTGGATCTGGGTCTGGGTCTGGGTCTGGGTCTGTGTCTGGGTCTGGGTCTGTGTCTGGGTCTGGGTCTGGACTGGCACTGGGTCTGGGTCTGGACTGGCACTGGGTCTGGGTCTGGACTGGCACACACACACACACACACACACATAGCCACACACACACACACACTTTTGGTGTGTGTGTGTGTGTGTGTGTGTGTGTGTGTGTGTGTGTGTGTGTGTGTGTGTGTGTGTGTGTGTGTGAGAGAGAGAGAGAGAGAGAGAGAGAGAGAGAGAGAGAGAGAGAGAGAGAGAGAGAGAGAGAGAGAGAGAGAGATATTACAGGTGGGAACGTCTAAGTGTGATTTAGTTCTCTCTTTCTGTATTGTTCTTGTTCAGAAGGAAGGCTGGGTTTGATGAATGTATCTGTGTATGTGTGCGTGTGTGTGTGTGTGTGAGTGCGCGTGTGTGTGTGTGTGTGTGTGTGTGTGTGTGTGTGTGTGTGTGTATGTGTTTATGCTGGTGTGTAATCCTCCAGTGCCATGACACAGGCCATGCGTCTCTGTCTCTGGCCCAGCAGGAGATGAGCCCACCCTGGGGGCCGCTGTCCAG
Source organism: Galaxias olidus (assembly GCA_026901105.3). Lineage (NCBI taxonomy): Eukaryota > Metazoa > Chordata > Actinopteri > Galaxiiformes > Galaxiidae > Galaxias > Galaxias olidus. The sequence goes on from JAPMUY010001134.1 coordinate 9,606, forward strand.
AGGGCGTATGTACCCTCTACCTGCCTCCGCTCCTTCCATGCCACCATGCAGCGCTCCCCACCAATCTGCCCCGCTCACATGGTCCATTTGGACAGAGAACGTCGGCCCAGTGGCACCACTGTGCAGACGGAGTGCCTGTCCTGTGCTCAGCGGGCTACACAACAGGCTGACGAATGGAGCGCCGCTGAAAGGAAAATGATTAAAGGGAGAAATGGATCGGAACACTTGAAGGCTTCAGGTTAGTTCGTAATTTGCACAAATCTCTCTCTCTCTCTCTCTCTCTCTCTCTCTCTCTCTCTCTCTCCCTCTCTCTCTCTCTCTCTCTCTCTCTCTCTCTCTCTCTCTCTCTCTCTCTTTCTCTCTCTCTCTCTTTCCCTCTCTCACTCTCTCTCTGTCTCTCTCTCTCTCTATTTCTCTCGCTTTGTTTCTGTGAAGATATCTCTGCTTCCACCGACCCATTGGTTTTGAACAGGCACAGCCATTGGCTTTGAACGTGCATAGCAACAACGAGAGTTGTCACCTGAGAGACAAACAGACCTCCTTCGAGCTCCGGCTTTGCTGTCTGGGCGGACTTGACGGATGTTCGACATCTGGGAGTTCTAGTCAACAATGCTAAACAGATTCCTCACTCATCACACGCACAACACGGATTTTGCCTAGGCCTACATCTCTCATCGCTGTGCTATGGTGAGATATGAAAGCTGATTCAAAGGGCGGTTTGAGGAATGGTCTTCATATTGTTTCATGTTTGAGCCTGTCTCTCTTTCTGCAGAGGTACACAGGGTGCCTTTGATCTTTCTGTCCCTCTCCTTTTCACCACAGTCCCTGTAAAGAGAGCTTGGCACCAACCGTCATTTGAATCTCCTGTAATCTTACAGACTGAAACTTCTTTACAAGAACTTCAGAAACAGGTTGATAGAGGTCGTGTGTGTGTGTGTGTGTGTGTGTGTGTGTGTGTGTGTGTGTGTGTGTGTGTGTGTGTGTGTGAATTTAAATATCTGTGTGTGAGATAAAAAGAGAGAGAGAGAGAGAGAGAGGGGTCACACTGAAAAAGCCTCACTTCAAAAGGTGGTTGTCTCTCGCCATCTGTCTGTCTGTCTGTCTGTCTGTCTGTCTGTCTGTCTGTCTGCCTGCCTGCCTGCCTGCCTGCCTGCCTGCCTGTCTGCCTGCCTGCCTGTCTGCCTGCCTGTCTGCCTGCCCGCCCGCCCGCCCGCCTGTCCGTCCGTCCGTCCGTCCGCCCCCCGTCTGCCCGTCCGCCCGTCCGCCTGTCCGTCCGCCTGCCTGCCTGCCTGTCCGTCTGCCCGCCTGCCCGTCTGCCCGTCTGTCCGTCTGTCCACCTGTCCGTCTGTCTGCCTGCCTGCCTGTCTGTCTGTCTGGCTTGCCTGTCTGTCTGTCTGTCTGGACAGAGGAGTTCAGGGGTGATGCGGGGGGGGGGGGGAGCGGGAACTTGTGATGTGTCATCTTTATTTTCTGTCACACTACAAGTGTGCCTTTGTCCGCGCTCCCGGTTCAGAAGTGTATTGAGGCCATAAAGCATGGAAGTGGACCCGTCCTCCTCCGGGGGAGCTCCCTCTCCAGGGCTAAGTGGTCTACCTTCACGGGCTCTTATCTGTGGAGGGACACACTGTGTTCACAATGAGATTAGTCTTGTTAGGTCAACACGACCGCCAGTGCCCTCCCTAACCTAGCCTTTCCACACATGGCTCTTCATTCTCAGTCCCTTCATGAGGCTTCAAAATATGCTACTGCACGACACGAAGCGATAGGAATTAGCTTATGGTAGGACTGGATGATCTGGATCGCAAACAAAACATGGCTTTTACGGTGTGCTTATTGTGTAAAGCGTCAGGGGAAAGTAAAGGGAGATTAGAGTTTAGAAAAGGAGGATTCTTGGGATAAAATGTGATTATTATGTGGCAATGACTCTATCTCACCTTGCAACTTCCTTGATGCAATACAAATCACCCTTACACACACACACACACACACACACACACACACACACACACACACACACACACATACACACACACACACACACACACACAAATATAGCACACCAGGTCAAGGCATCACCTCGGAGAAGAAGGCGGGGTGCAGATGCCTTTGCCTGCAGTTGTTGTAATCACCAAATTTTCAGGTGTATCCAAACAGCAAAGAGAAAGTGTGTGTATGTATGTGTGTGTGTGTGTCCAGGAGGTACCTATACTTCAGTTGAACTTTGACTATGTTGTGGCCCCTACTAAGCGATATATGAGCCAATTACAGGGAAATACATGCGCTTTTAATTGTATTTTTGGCCTTCTCCAACTCCAAAGCACCCAATTCGGAGAAGAAGGCGGGGTGCAGATGCCTTGCCTGCGGGAAGTATCGCCACGTCTCACTGCTGCCTGTGGGACGGCCCACAGCACCCACAGCACCCTCATCCAACCCCACCAGAGATCAAAGCGTTCGCATGCAGGCCTTCCAGCCCTGGTACTGCCATGTGTGTGTCTGCGTGTGCACCATATGGGTGTAGCCCTGCATATCTGCTGGAGCCCCATGTCTCTTAACATAATGGCCCCAGAGCAGTAGCACAGGGCCCCCTGAGAGGGTTACGTAAGACGCTGCTTTTCAGGGATTTCAAACTTACCACCACTCTTCTATTTGCGACGGTGTGGGCATATCTGTCAGAGCCCTGGGCTTGCACAGAGAGCTGCTACTGCATGGTAGTAGCTCTCTGTGCAAGCCCACCAACTATGGTAAAGAGATGATGAAATAGCTGGTCTCTATATTTCTGATGGTGATCAGGCATATGTGAACGGGATGAAAGAGCTGGTGTCTATATTTCAGCTAGGGATCAGATGTAAACTGGATGACATGTGCGGTCCCTATATTCCCCAGATAGATTGAGCATACAGTGTGGCGTGTGTCATCAAACGGGGCCGTGCAAAGACTGTGCTCTGTTCTGTAGACACAAAGGGATTGGATCAACAAAGTGGTTATGGACGTATTGATTTAGCATTCAGCATTCTTCTGGAAGAGAGCCCCTGAAATGAACATATACAAAGGACTGGGAAAGAAGGAATGTCTCATAGTAATACAAAAAATAAAGTACATAGTAAACATGTATCACCTTGTCTGCTCGCCCTCTCTCTCTGTACTCTCTGCACAACCTTCAGCATAATTCCACTCCCGATGGCGCTCTGGGGAATGATTCACTCTCTTCGCCCGCTCCCACTGAGTCACTCCGAGATCGATCCTTCGTCTCCTCCGACATCCAGGTGCCAGTACCTCTCACCACCTGGAAATGGAGCCATAGGAACGTTAACATGTAGGCTGCTGGGCCCAGTCTCATTTTACACCAGCCTTCACTCCACCTCCGCTTCGTTAAACCCAAAGATCGTCCATCCTCGACCGGCCCCTCCATGTGAGCCAAGCCAGGTTGACTGTGTTCCCTGGAAGGCACTCCACACCAGACACAGGGCAGGCCCAGGCCTCTGTAGACTGGCCAACCCTGTGTGGGTCTATGGTGCTGCTCATGCAAGCCCAGTCCGCTCTGACAGACCCCCCCCCCCCCCCCCCCACCCCCACCCCCAGCCTCCCCCCCCAATGACATTTATGAGTCTGCAGTGAAACAGTGAATGTTTGAAGGTGATGACTTTGTACAGTACAAGGAGGGGTGCCTCTCTGATCCTCTGTGGCCAGAGGGAAATATATTAGCATGAGCAAAGATACTCTCCCTTCCTCGGAGCTCATTTCATTGGCCATCCCATTAGAACACACACACGCACACACACACACACACACACACACACACACACACACACACACACACACACACACACACACACACACACACACACACACACACACACACACACACACACACACGCGCACACACACTCGCATGGCCATCCATAACCATGAAGTATTTGGCCTCATTTATCCCCTTAGTTGAGTTAAGCTACTCTATCTAGATCTCATTAGCAGAGGACAAGTGTTGTGTTCCGGGGACACGTCCATGACCACAGACGTCCGTCTCCGCGCCGTGCTGCCTCCGCCAAGGACAGGCCGTAGGACCCCAGGCAGGGGCACGGAGAGGAGGATGGAGACAATGACACGCAGAGGCTGACGGGGCACATGGTGCCACGGCGATCTGTCGCCGGCCGTGTGGCTGCTTGACCAGAACTAACGGAGCAAAGGAACTAGCTAACTGACAGACGGACGGACCGGGTGAGTCAGCACATGGAGAGACGGCCGGCTGATAGCAGGACGCGGGGAGCGTTTTGCAGACAATTAGATTAAGAAAACAAAATAGGCCCACACAGACCGGGAGACACAAATGCATGCGGACAGACAAACGGAGGGAGCCAGAGGAGGGGGCGTGCAGCGAGCGCTGGGCCTCCAGTGGGCTCCCCTCGCCGCCCCGCTCTCACAGACTGGATGTGACAGTCCCGTGTCTGCCTGCCGATCCTCAGCGCGCTGCCCCCCGGCATAACAAACCCCGCCCCCCCCCCCCCCCCCCATGATCAGTGGACAGTCCCAGACGCCATGCAGTTCATTGAAAGCTCCCTCTCTCACACTCCCCCCCCCCCCCACCCCACACACCCCCCTCCCTCCCTCTCTCTCTGTGTGTCTGTCTCTTTCTCCCCTTATTCAATAACTCTTCGCCTCGGGAATCTATTTGTCTGCGTCTGTGCACACTGAATAATGATCAGCATGTTAATTGCTAATTGGAACAAACACTCCCCCTCCAGAACACATGTTCTCTCAGTGACAGCTACACCAGTGGAGCCTCTGCCTGAGCCAGCGAGGGTAATGGTGCTCTTTGTAAGCAGGACCATGCCCCTAATGTTTCAAAGCTTTCAAACATCACATACAGCACCTGTCAATGTCCAAAGATTACTGGAAGAAAACAGAGTCTTCAGGTTCTTTTCGTATGCATGAGCAGGTTGTTAAGAATGTATTCAGATTTATTCATTGCACAAGCATTGACAAAGGAAATGTAACTCGTTTGTCCGTGGACCCTCCGATGCCATCCTCTACCTAAGATGAGAATGGTGTCCAAGGACATTCTCAGAATATTGACACCCAGGCAACAACATGTTCCTTTCATACTCTAGACAGGTGATAGTGGTGAAGGAATTGAGTGAAACAGTCATACGCCCTTACCAACTGACCGGACATGGTGGTGTACAAATATTCTTCGATTATTAAGATGATTATGTCACTGAAATAACAAATATGGCTCTCAATAAACCATAATTATGCAAATCATTAGTTCAACAATGTTGAATGTGATCCCTTCATTTAGTAGCAAGATGGTACACACACTTATACACATGCACTCACATGAGCACGTGCACACACTCACACACACGCACACACACACACAAGCTCACACAGACAGTCACGCATGCACATTACACCAGTGTCTAAACAGCAGGGTCAGTGAAGGTCTGACTGTCTGAGACATATCAACGTCATTCGGCAATGCCCCGGGACACCCGCCAGACCTAGAGCTAACAGGGACCTCTCAGGACAGACGCGCCCATCGACTGTGAGCTCAGTGTGGGGTGGCAGACAGGGTCCGGCTCCTTGGATCTCAGGATGGGGCACTTACGGGGTCGGAAGTAGCCTGGAGGCAGAACGACTCACTCCCCATTAGGGGAGAAGAGAGAGAGAGAGGGAGACGGAGAAAGGAAGAGAGAGTTGGCAGTATGGAAAGAAGAAAGCACAGAGCAGAGAGCACACCAAACCACTCCACAGATGTTTCCAATCCTAACAGTCTGTTCATGTAATGGCCCTGGGTATTGCCACTCCCTGAAGAAGCAGTACAGTTTGTCGGATTTAAATTCCCCTCATACCCAGTGGATGCAACATTCTTAATCTAACCCCCCCCCCCCTCTCTCTCTCTCTTTTTTTTTACATTTTGTCCTCGTGCCAGCTGTCTTTGTTCCCATCCCCTTATTGGGTGCGACTTGTTTTCTCCGCCACATGTTCCCAACGACGTCTTCTTTAGGTCCTGTTGTTGCTGTCGGGATCTGTATCTCGTTTCCCACAATAATCCTTTCATGCTCGTTTGATGTTTAGATCCAGGGAAATGTATATAAGTTATTTCTCCTCTGCCTCCGTGTAGCCTTGCTCCAGTTCTTTCCGCGGCTCTCTCGCTGTAAGTGAACGGTAAGTGCATGGTAATGTGTGGAGGCAGAGGGCTGTAATACTTGGACATTCTGGATAATTGAGCACAGCAAACTTGTGCTTTTCATAAACACATGGTTTGAAGAAAAAAAACCTCACACAAAAATACACACAGAGGAACACACTGAGGCAGAAGGAGAGAGTTGTGTAATTGGGAATTACAGTCCTTTACACAACTCCTCGTGGTCATTATGGAAACCACATCTCCCTAGGGATTGTGGTGAGTGTGAGAGCTAAGAAGTTCTCAGAGTGGTTGGGTCTTGGTCCTCAGAAGTTCTCCATAATACATGTGCTTTCAATTTACATTTCATCAACAGTTTTGCATAATTCAAACAAAGGAAAGTACTCGTTAATTAAAAGCAAGCAAACACTCATTAAACGTATCACATTGTTTTTACATGAAAGGTCTTGTTAAATTCAATCTCTGGCACAATATGAAGCTTCTATAATCAATCAATGCTAATTGTGAGTAGTAGTAAAGAATGAAATAGGATTAGTCTGCCCTTCTCCATATAACGAAACCTGACAGTGATATTAAACATTGCATACCATGAACATGTTTAAGAGGACTACTTCTGTCATTTAGTTTGAAGTCAGATTAGAAACTGACTTTGAAGCCAGGGCATGCACCTAGATTTATCAGGCCCCTCGTGCCTATCATCAAATCAGTGCTGTGTCATTAAAGCCAAAGCCTGTTTAGCACGTCACAGGTTAGCTGCTGCAATGACCGGCTGGAAGGTTTATCAGTGTAGATTTATCTGAACTCTGGATTAAACTGTCACTTCTCTGTTAACACTCGCAGCCTATTAAACAGAAAGCTAAATTATTGTTGTCCACGATCAGAAAATATTTGGCTATCATACTTACATATGCCCATTCTTAATTAGTCACAACCACATGGACATTGTCTGAAATTTGCTTCAGAAACCCAGGGAAAATACTTTAAGTAAAAGATCAAAATTGCAAAAATCCAATGTATTTCCAGGATCCAGGTACTGGCTACTGCCTAACGTAAGCAGTTAGTACAGTAGCTGGGGGAAATCTATTTCTTAATGCATACATTACTAACCGGAAAGGGAAAGACCCCCAGAGTGGAAGAGGACAGGTACCGTAAATGAAGGTTGCTACCGGCAACCTGACCATACCAACAAAATATGGACACTTCTAATGTAAATGTGGATAAAGATTTCCTCACAGTACTGAAATGGCGCTAACTAGAGTGAACCAAATGACATCCTAGCAGCATGTATTGGTCAGAGTAATATCTGAGTTGTTGAAGTGCAGTCTTCGATCCTATTGATCACACTATCTTGATTGAACGTCCAAAAAGTGACTAAAAGGAAATTCTCTAATCTGGTCTATCACTATCGACAACTCTAAGTTGGCTTGAGGATCCTGCAGAGAAGAGTGTGCCTTTAGACCCTGTTCTGTTTTACATTCATGTGTCAGTTGGGTTGTATGATCAGTAAATATATAATGTCTCATTTCCTTGCTATCCTCATGACAGTTCAATGTGCCTATAAATCCAAATGGTATGACCACAACAGACATTATAGACTCATGGAACGATTTGATAACATCTAGTTGTCATCAAGTTGGATGTCCCAACATTCTCCCC